>OY284482.1:37105004-37366887 GCA_958336345.1 Dorcus parallelipipedus
AGTTACATAATCTAGGTGTTTCTCGAAGGACACATTTTTATCAAAAAGTAATTACCTTGCGTTTTAGGTACTATGGGCTTATTTTTTAGGAAAAACTTTATAGGTCTATGCTTTTTTCACCCGACTATCATGACCGCTTGTTTATGCTTCCCTGAATATATTGATGCGTCCTCATCCAGCTTAATGTTTCCCCGACTTTCATCCCGGCTTACTAATTTAGCGTAATTCCATGATGTTTGTTATACACCCTCAAGATCATTTTTTGGAATATCGTGAAAAGACTTCGATGTGCAATTGAAGAGTTGGGTCAGAAAGTAAGCGGAAAATATTAAGGAGTTGAGGAAGAAACTAGTTATTGGTGGAACCTCATCGTCGTCATACTCCTTTTTGAAACGCCTAAGTCTGTACCATGTTTATTCGGTCCTATTATTTCACGAATGATTGCAACCATCTTTGCCAGGCATTCCAAGTAGTCACATGCTGCTTCTACATTCATTTACCATATATAATATATTCCCTTATTTTTTCCCATTGGTTTCTAATAACTTTACGTAATTCAATGGTATTGTCATTACTTGTAGAAGTCGTTCCACCTAAAAATTTCCACCGTCAATATATTTTTTTTTGAATAAACATTTCAAACTCCAATTGAAACAACCACAAACGGAAAAAATGGAGAATGTTGAGGAAAGAGCCAGTTTTGAAGGAGCATCAGAATCTTCTTTTTGTTCCATCGTCTATGAGTGTGCCCTGTTATCCGGTCTACTTTTTATGTATGTTGGGGCTACAACAATTTATGGGGTTTGGGAATTATCCGGATATTCATTTTCTACTTCGCGTATATCGTCTTGCCTTTTTCATCTCCAGTTATGTTACTTTAAGCTCTTTACCCATTTCATTGCCTTACATGTACATTTGGCAAGATTTTTGTATTTCTGTATCTAAGGCTCAGCATCAAGTCTAAAATGTAGACCAAATGGCGGAAATTTGCCCAATCATGGCAATCATGGAGAGGCATAATGAATTTTTATTCATAAGCAGTAATCTACCCCATCTTTTGTGAACAATTGACGAAACATGATTTTAATATAAATATTTATCATTTGATCTCAGGCCAGGAGTTTTTTTGAATTTGATTTTCCTTTAAAGAAATCGAAAGTAACTTTTCGTAGATGGTAGGCTCCAGTAAATATTTAGACTCGAAGTCCGAAGCTCAAGCAAAACACGACAACAATAGCCCAGCATATTATGTCTAGGCTTCTAGAATCAACATTTCTTAACACGTGTGTGTGAACGATTTTAAATTACGTTAAACTCTTCTGACTCACGTCCAGTGATTCAATGGCGACAATGGAGAGCTCGGTTACATGTACGGTAACGAAACGCCTACGTTTCGTCTGTTTAGAGTGCAGCCTTCTTCTTTTCAAGTTGGTGGGCGCGAAGTCGGCAGTGATTTTAGGAGGTTGACACCGCGAACGATTTAATTTCTTTCGAGAACAATTTTCGACAACTTCGTAAGACATACTTAGGCTACGGCCAAGTGACGAAACACTGTCGAAACGTAAAAATTAATTATGTAGGTAAAGCATGGTTTTAAACAGCTTCAAATGTTGCATTTATCAATTTATCAACAGAACGTGACTTGATTTGCTTTTTTTTTTTTAAAGACGTCAAACTCTAGGAAAAGGTATTAACGCACACGTACGTACAGGCACACAGATATTTTTAAAATTCGTGTATACACATGACCTCACCTTAAGCTTCGTGCATATTTGTTTTAACACGTGTGCGTGGGTTGGGCCCAGTCTCTGTCAGTTTCATGTTGCCACAATCATCAAGACAATGGCCCAACATTTACACATATGTACATAAGTGTATAAGTGGTCCGCATACGCTAAAATATTAATTTCATAATTGATGGCGACGCGTTCTTCGACGTGGTTCTGCGAATTTTGAGCGCAAGAGTGCCTACCTTATTGCAGATTTATGCAAATTTTATGTAAAACTGCAAGGAAATATTTGGGTCACCGTGTCGTAAGTGGGTAAGAATAACAACCGTACGAAAACAATGCGAGCTATCAGGGGTTTAATTATTTCACACTTTCTCCCGGTAATTTGCAACTGATACGTAATTGCAGTATTAATTTAACATTGGAATAAAAAAAACAATCATATCACAGACTATGCAATTATTTCCTGTTACACGCCCAGAAAATATTATTCATACGATTAGCAGTGTATAATAGTCACCTTGTTTTTATTAGTTGCCAAGTTAAAAATTACTTATATCGAATTGTGGAAATAAAACTGAAAGACAAAAGTCTATTTAAGCACAAGAATATAATTTTTAAAAATGTATACCGAAGTTCCACGCTTATTACTAGACTTAGGCATAACGTAGGACATGGAGCAAATGCCAGACTAATTGATTAATCAACTAAGAAGTCGGCAAATATTTTAAAATGCATCGCCGTTTTATTGTGTTTCGTAAATTTAAATGTGTACATGAGAATTAACAAGCTGCCGCTGAAATGTCCTAACAAGTGCCGATGTATGCTTGCTACTAGGATTTAAATATCAGACAGGAAAGTTAACGAAAAGTTGATAGAAATCTGTGAGAAGAAAGGCTAGTAAACGACGAAATCTAAAAAAAAAAAAAATTATAACCATCACCAAAAAGGATTTTATAACCATCTGTTAACACTTAAGAGACAATCGTACAATGCAACGCATAGTCTGCCAACTAAATATTAGCAGACCTTAAAATCTTTGGAGAATATGAAACCAAGTGGGGTAAAGTTAGAATGAATTAACCTCAATTACTGCCTAAGAGATGGCGCCACGAGTCACCTGTATTATAGTATAGTTTTTATAAATCAAGTGGACTATATTTTTCATTATTTATTTGCGATAAATCTTGTTCACATCTAACTTCCTTTGTAGTCTTTCACATAATAAATGGACGAATGGACCTCTAGCTATAATAGCGTTTTCGATTCATTGCTCTCGAGCACTACCCGAGTATCTCCATTCTCTACTATTACATGAGATTAAAACGAGATGAGAATACTGTGATAGTGCTCTAGACTCTAGAGCAGCTAAACGAAAACTTATCACTTCTAAAAATAGAACAAATTAACTTGAATTGTTTGCTAAGAGATGGCGTCTCCAATCCCTTTAGGAATTTAACAATAACTATAAAATAAAAAAATTTGTTGCGGGATATCGCTACTTAAGCTTTTCGTTATAAAATAAAAGCAATTGCTTCCATTTTGCAAAGATTGAGTGCGTTTTCTTTACGAAATCAGTCTTCTAAGCGGATGAAGTCGTCAATAGTCAACAGATGGCGTCTTAATAACTGTACACTTGTTTGTAAGTGTCTCATTCCAATTTCTGATTCGTCTTTTTTGCGAAACTGTGTTTTATTTTCACTGTTTTTTTCACACTCTTTTGCTGAGAACATATTTTCTATTTAACGAGATAATAATAGAACAAATTAACTTGAATCGTTTGCCAAGAGATGGCGCCACCGGTTCGTTTAGGAACTTAACGGTGACTGTAAAATAAAAGCGATAATTGTTCGTTTGTTCTGCACTCTCTACACTTTTAACTCCTTCGCTCTATTTTTCTCACTCCGACTTTCATTATGTCATATACATCTCACTCTCTCAGGAGCGGTTGACGCAAAAAGTGTCTTCATGTGTCTTTAGTTTCTTCATGAAATCAATCTTCTAACAGATGAAGTTATCATAGTTAACAGATGGCGCTTGTTTCATTAGTCTTTTTTTTGCGGACGTTGTTTTGTATTGACACAATGTTACACCCTTTTATTGGGGGTACGTTTCTTTTTAATGAGATAACTTGAATCGTCTGTCAAGAGATGGCGCCACCGGTTCATTTAGGAACTTTCCGGTGACTGTAAAATAAAAGCAACCGTTTTCGTCTCTGCAAAAATGTAAGGTTTGTTTGTTTAGAAACTTAACAGTGACTATAAAACAAAATCAATTGTTGCCATTTTTTGCAAAGATTTAGTTTCATTGTCTTTACGAAATTCAACAGGTGGCGTTTTAAACGCCTCACTGCAACTGTGTACTTGAAAAGCACATGAAATCAATGTATGAAATCAATCTTCTGAACAGTTTTTATATGTAGTTAACAGATGACGCTTTAAATGTTTGTTTCGTTCTAAATTCTGATTCGCCGTTTTTGCGGACGTTGTGTTTTGTATTGACACAATTTTACACCCTTCTATTGGGAGTGCGTTTCTTTTTAATGAGATAAAAAGTGAACAAATTAAGTTGAACCGTTTGCTAAGAGATGGCGCCACTAGTTCCTTTAGAACTATAAAACAAAATCAATCGTTTCCATTTTTGCAGTTTCATTTTTTTTTCGAAATCCGTCTTCAAAGCAGATTAAGTTATCACTGTTATCAGTGATCAAGAGATGGCATTTTAAACACCCCCACTGCAACTGTGTAGCTACTTGTTTTTAAACATTTAATTTCCTAATATTGTGGTTGTTTTTTTAGGAGGGGGGAGTTGCATTTTAATGCAAAACAAAAGAATTATTTAAGAAAGAAAAGTTTGATTTCACTTTTCAAATAAAAAAAACGTCATTAGCTGAAACTTCTAAAAAAATTATTCAAACGCACCACAGCTAATTAAGGGTCATCTACAAACAAATAAAGTTACAGCAGAATTGTTTCCATAAGTGGTCAAAAGATGGTGCACGTTAGAAACGCGCGATTATTATTATTATTATTATTTTTATTACTGTAACTGTGTTTAATTGTAAATTTACATTTTTACGTTACAACTGGGATGTAAATTATTTAATTTTTGGGGACATCAAATAGCCGAAAGTTATTTTTTATGTACATACAAGAAGTCGTTGTCCTGAGACTATAAGTTTAATTAACTTTGACTTAAAAATTTAAACTTCCACACTTCGTAAGACGTACCTACGTACAACAATTAGAAAAAAGTTGATGGAAAAGATAATTGCTTTGAAAAGCAGAGACTCGCGCGCGCTCCTTCAACACGAACATGTGGCAATACATAGAGAACGACTTCTTTACTTTTCGCCCGTGTCTAGCGGTACGTGAAGGAACTGCCGTAATTGTAATTACAGTGCACGATGTTGTTTAACTGCAAACAGGAGCCCGAAGTTACTGTGCTACAGTCACGATTCGAGCTCGAATTTCGTGTTCGCCAGGCCGAGCAGTTTCGAAAATCTACCGGCAGACTACTAGTAATAACTAATAATAACAGATTGCGTAACCTCCATCCAGGAACTGTACGAAATTGCTTTAGATTTTTTAGTTTTGTTTGAAAGTTCCCCCCACCATACTTATATGTTCCAATTCTTTGTCGAGAATGCAATTGATCGCTTAGTGTGACGTCAGAAGGTACGAAATTCGAACCCGAGTCATTCCCATTTTGGTGTGAAAAGGTCACTTTAAAGGGGTGACTTTTTGAACCACTCTTGTGCAAGTATTGTGCAACATTTAAGACATGAAACGTCCCGAAATAAATTATTTGATGTTTTAACTAAACATCTGACTCAAATCATCCGTCTAAGATATCAAAAATATCTATGTATAGCGAAATGAAATTGATGTAACACTGTTGTCGTATATAACACAAAGCAAGCAGAACAAGAACCAACGAATAAAAATCAATCAAATAAACAGACAAACAGGCAAACACACAGAACAACAGAAACAAGTGACAGGTTAGAGGTTATGAATTCGAATAGCAGCGCTAGCTCGTGCGCATGCGCATGTTATGTACGACTACAGTGTTACATCATTTTCAATTCACTATAAATAAGTGTTTTTGATATCTTAGACGGATAATTTGAGTCAGATGTTTAGTTAAAACTTCAAGTTATTCATTTTGGGACACTTTATGTCTTAAATATCTCTAATAGGTACTTGCGTACTGGCTGCTCTAAAAGTGACCCCTGTAAAGTGACCTTTATTACCTTATGCTATAAGGTGCAATTTATTTCATAACAAAAATGAGAATGACTCTATTTTGACGTCATCACTAATGTGATCCATTAAAAGTCATAACCTCACAAATAAGAAGTGCAGGGTTGACAATGTGCGTGCAATTACCCGAATTACGGGTAATTTAAGCGGGTAAAAATAATACGTGGTTAAAAATGGGTATTTTCAAGGAAAAAAAACAGATAAATTCTTAAATTTTTGATTGACGACTTGTTAGTGTTGTTTCAGGTTTGCTATTGGCAACAAAGAAATCACTAAAGCCGGAAGCCGACAAAAACTAAAGTAACTAACTAACAACCAAATCCACATTGTCGATCATTGCTACCAACTCTACCGATAATTCGGTAGATCTACCGATTTTGAACCCAACTTTCTTTTTAATTTTTATTTTTTGTAATTTTATCAATTTAATTTATTTATTGAGATTTTTTTTAATTTTCGTTATTTTTCCTAATTTTATAAATTTTCTTTATTTCTCGATCGTCTCTTGTTTTGTTCTTCATCAAAAACTGCACAATTGTCAAATCTTAATTTTAGAAAGTTTTGAGAATGAGAATTTTTTAATTTTTTTAATTTTATTTAATGAGATTTTTAGTTTTATAATTTTTTTGTAATTTTATTCAATGAGATTTTTTTATATTTATATAAATTTTTTTTTTATTTTATAAATTTGTCGATCGTCTTTCGTTTTATTCTTCGTCAAAATTGCACAAATATCAAATCTTAATTTTAGAAAGTTTTGTTTATTTAATGAGAATTTTTTAATTTTTATAATTTTTTCTAATTTTATTTAATGAGTTTCTTTTCATTTTTGTAATTTTTTCTAATTTTACTCAATGATATTTTTTTAATTTTACAAATTTGTAGATAAGCTTTTGTTTTATTTTACGCCAAAAATTGTCTAAAGTTCAAATCTTAATTTTAGAAAGTTTTGTTTATTTAATGAGATTTTTGTAATTTTTATAATTTTTTATAATTTTATAGAAAGTAGAAGTATTGTTTATTTAATGAGAATTTTTTAATTTTAATTTTCTGTAAGTTTATTTATTGATTTTTTATTTTTGTTATTTTTTCTAATTTTATTCAATGAGATTTTTTTATATTTATTTTTTTTAATTTTATAAATTTGTCGATCGTCTTTTGTTTTATTTTACGTTAAAAATTGCCTACAGTTCAAATCTTAATTTTAGAAAGTTTTGTTTATTTAATAAAAAAATTGTAATTTTTCTAATTTTTTGTAGTTTTTATAATTTTTTGTAATTTTTTTAAAATTTTATAAATTTTCTTTATTTTTCGATCGTCTTTTGTTTTATTTTACGTCAAAAATTGCACAAATGTCAAATCTTAATTTCGGAAAGTTTTGTTTATTTACTAAGAAATTTTAATTTTTAATTTCATAAATTTTCTTTATTTATCGATCGTCTTTTGTTTTATGTATTTAGCGTCAAAAATTGCGCAATAACTGTCAAATGTCTTATTTTAGAAATTTGGACCCAGTTTTGTTTATTTCATGAGAATTTTTTTAATTTCTTTTTTAAATGATTTTCAAAAATAAAAATCACCCGAATAAAATCATGATTAAAAAAGAATCAGAGACCTCTATCGGAATTTTTCACAACTATCTTCCGAAATGCTTCGCTTAGTCGGTTGGCAGCACTGTTTGCCGATTGCCGCCCACTGTCTCACTAGATGATTTTTAGCCTGAAAAATCGGTCGTGCAATGTCCATGTGTGTAAGGTAAGTCCAATAATATTAGGTATTTAAATAAAATAAATTTTATACCATTTCATTCATTCATTTCAATTTCATTTTAAAATTTGAAAAGGGCAATCGGCTTAGAGTACATTGGCAACACTGAAGAAGTGCCACCTCTTAGCTGATAATAAAAGATTTTTGTTTTACAAATTCATTTAGATTTTACAAGTTAAGAATTTACAGGAGGGAAGCTACAGCATTGAGAGAATGCTATTACATTTGACGGAAGTTACCACTTTGCAGTATGTCAGTTTCTGCAATATGGCGGCGGTTTGTTGTCGTAAAACAATTGCCGGCTTTTATGTTTGTAACTGAGTTTAGTACGAATTTATGTGTTTATTTAGCAACTGTGATTAGTAGTATCAAGTGTGCAATAATAGAAAAGTTCATCAAGTAGCCTTTGAATTTTTCATAACATTGTGAAGCAGGTCTTGAACTACATCAAAGCGAAAAGTCAATTGACGTTTAGCGTTAACCTTCATTTTCCTTCGCTGCACTAGTGTGCACGCAGAGTCTTCCCATCTTGTTTTTATCTCAGACATTAATATGAGATGAGTGCGCGCTAATGTAGCGAACGAAAACGCTAATAAGTCACGTTAGGTAATAAGCAAGACATTAAAACTTTTGACAACTGTCATCCGTTAAACGTAAATCGATTTAGGAAGTCGTCCTTCTTTCAATAAAAAAATCAAAAACAACTTGATGAACTTTTCAATTGAACACTCGTTATATACAAACGATACATTGACAGATTATTACAGACTTCAGTTAAAAAGTGAATGAATTTTAGGTTACTTTTGGAATTCTTCGATGATCAGTGGCGCAGCAAGCGTAATATCAATAAATTCCTTCCAAGGTTCCAAGTAAATTTCTCCTCGTTGTTGGCTATGATTAAAATTGTTAGTTATGAACCGGTCATACTTGGGACTTAATAAATTGACGCACATATATCATAACCTCACTTTTCTTATTGAAGGGAATGTTTATTAACGAATTTCATTCAAAATCATAATAGGTGATCGAAGTGTCCACCATTTTCTTTAAGACATGCTTGGATTTTACGTGAAACTCATATTTTATACATCAGGTCGATGCGGCTGGTTCACAACTAACAATTCATGGCCAACAACTACAAGGAGAAATTTTAAAAGAGGCACATTACTTTTATGATAGAACTCCATCCAGTGTCTAGAATACAATTTAGTTAAATTTAGGGTCTATTATCTCCTATTCCAGGAATAACTTCTTTTTCTGAATTGTTGATTTATTTTTTTATTAATTGTTTCGATGGTAGTTATTCGTCTAATAACTATTAGCCAATTTATTAAGAGGTGAATATCTCTGCGCTTAGTGTAGTAAGTATATTATTATAGATCTGTTCCAACATCACTTTCTGACGGTTTCGAAACTGTCAAATGTATGCACTCATCAAAGTTTTACACTTGATAAAGTTGTCAAAACCTATCATTATTTCGGTGGGAAACTGATTCTGACGGTTTCGAAGCAGTCAAAAAGTAATGTTGGAACAGACTGTATAAACAATGGTAAACTGTGTGGTCTGTGAATTCCAGAATTTTGTAAAATACTTGTGTGCGCCTTTGACGATATACATCTGGACTGCTAGCGGTTTTGAAAATGTGTCTCCAACATGAGCGACACGAAGTTGCCAAGTGGCGATTTTGGAAACTACATCAGAGATGCAAAACTACTGTAAAGTCGGTTCCTTGGACCGGTTTTCTTGTGTTTTAAGTACAATTGGAACTGAGGAACGGCTTCGGTTACGTTTTACATCCCTGAACCAGATACAATGCAACTTGAAAGTTGGAAATTTTGACACTGGTTGAATAGGTTGGTAGCATCATCCGTCATAGTTGCTTAATTATAACCTCTGTAAACTTTTCGTCAGATTTGTTACTTTCTCCAAGTTGGAGTGTTGTGCTATTTAATGGAATGGGTCGCAGACGCTACTTTGCTGCGAATTGTGATGCAACTGCTTATAATAAAACAAGACCGATGAAAAAGAATCATTTTGCGGGTAAGTACTAGTTTCGATATTGCTCGTCAGGCAACACGATTGGCGTGGTTGATGTTGCCGACATCATGTTACATTGTAAATCATATGCTGCTAATAGTACAGATGTTTATAGTCAAAGGTGTGCGCCTATGATATACAGCGACCATATTTAGTTACCACTTTGGACAAGAAACTACACTTAGTATAACTGCCTCCTGTTTATTCTTTACTCGTTGATGTTTTATCGAAAAAAAAAAGAATAATCCTGAACTAATTAAACCCATCATCAAGCAAGCGCACCCAGACATAACATTTATGGGGAATTTGACACTCAGTAATTAGCAAAATGTAAATAAATACGTTCACTAGCATTCGCATGCTATTAAATTGGAATCGCATTTTTAATGTGGCCCAGGCTAAACAAACCCACATGTGCGGTGGTCCTCACCAAGATCAAAGTGGCACGCTTTTACGAAACGCGGAATTTCGAACGGCGAATTTCTACCGGATATTTTTACAAAAGAAAGTTGCCGAGACTCTGTTGGTATTTGCATTCGTATGCTGAACGAGCGCAACACATCCGGCATCCGCTGCTCCGAGAAAAAAAATCACTCTTGCCATGTAAACGTTGTTATCTTTGCTGGTGTTTGCAATTAGCAGAGCTCTAAGGTTGCTTGCTTCATTTCGTTTTGCATTTGCCCCGCAATTAGCATTTGATTCCAATCAAACACAGTAGTTTCTTTAGTTATAATTTAATAGCAATCAAGTTTTCAATTACTCAAACGAAAAAATCTGAAATTTGGATCACATTAAACATCTCGAGCTCCTCTGTAATTAACGGAGTTTAATTTCTTGCCCCGAAGCACAAATAACGAGTCTAGGTGTAAGCTTGAAGCTCTGTTTTCAACAGGCTTAGAATAAAAATAATAAGGTCGACAGACGGACGTTTTTAATAGACGGAGAAATTAAAACACGTGCGTTAACAAAAATTATTTCCATTCCATCTGTCGGACAGCGTTCTCATGATTAAATAACTTTGTATTTCATCATAAATTTTATAGACAAATTTAGCGTATATAGAGGGTGGTGCATAATTAATAAAAGCTGCAACAACTTGCAACAAAAGTTGTTGCAACTTAAAAGCTCATGTATGTAACTTATCTTTCTTCAATTGTTTCGAAGCGGTCACGTTAAAAAATGCTCAATATGTAATAGAGTCCGAGTCAATAATAGGTCTGTTCCATTTGACAGAATTTCAAGTTCTTAATCGTTCAAATCATGCGCCGCAGTATGAAATTTATATCCAATTTGTGCACTGCTCATGCTCAGTAGGATTTTGAACTCGAAATCCTGACGAATGGAACGGACCTAATAAATTTCAGATCTCGGACGGCCGTGAGAAAAGTACTCATGTCTGATCCGAAATTTTATGAATCATAGGTTATGTTGTACCGGCTGTTTCGATCTGAAGGGATTTCCTAAACCGTAAGAGCTGCAAGTTTGGTTAAGCAGGCTTTACACGATGAAATTTGTGTTGCAGCAACACGCAATTTCTATTGTACGCATGCGCATCGGCAAAAATGTGTATGTGACCAGCGTGACAATAATTGTTAATTAACCTCGATAAGGCCGCTTAAATATAAGGCAACGTAAATTAAATATTTGTATTCAGAGATTGGTGAATACCTTTCATTGCAACTAATCAGAAATAGCCGCGAGCAAATGTAACTTTTGGGTGCAATGTTCATTGCGTTGCATTACTTCTGCGTAAAGACAGCTTTACACGTATGAAAATTGCGCCTTGCTGCAGTTGCTGCAAGACAAATTAGGTCATGTAAAGCCTGCCTTAAATGGAAGAAAAGTTGCACCAGTCAATATGCGTTTAATTCGTATGTAAAAACAAAATCGAATTTCTCTTGCTTGTTCTCAAGATGTTAAAAAGTCGTAATGACAGCACAAAAGTACAACGCAATCTACTTACAAAATAAATATTTTCTTGCGCTAGAATCACTTAAAACCAACAATTTGTCTTATAAATATTTTTCAAGAATAAAAAGTGTACGTTTCTAGTTAAAATTTAAGGAAAACAAAAGTGACATGAGATTAAAATCGCTAGCGCCATCCACAGAAGTTTCTGCGAAGTATTTTCGTACAAACTAATAACGTCCCTCTGTGATTATTTAAATACACAATAAACGAATGATTTTCCTTTGTTTAATATAATTCAATAATGTCTTTTTCGTCAATATTCTTTAACTGACACTTCTTAATATTATAAAAAGTGTGTTTTTTTAAATCTGGCATCGAAGTTGGCCATGTAAACTTCATTGTCAACCATCACCGTCATGACAGTTGTTAATTTGACGTTTGAACTTGCAATTCCTAACCTTGCTTTCGAGGTTTTAAGGTTTCAACAGTACGATAGGACAACACAAGAATGTCATCTATTGTAATAGACGTAAAACGACAATAAGAATGAGATCTGTTGTAACAATGAAAACAGACAATAAGAAAATAAGATTTACAACAAATAATCAAAATTGTGGTGCGTTCACAATAAGGATCTTGTTACGGCCAACTTCGACGCAAAAAAAAATACTCGTTAAATTTTATGAATTAGTACAGTCGTGAGCATAGAAAACGGGTCATGTCTTGAAACTAAAATGCCCAAAATCTAGCTGTGGTCGTACTTTTCGATTTCAGAAAAATCATCGCTGAAATATGACATGTCAACGGTAATTACATTATTATTATTATTATGATTATAACCTAAGCTGTAAGATGTACAACGTTTAGAATCGTCGTTTAAAGCTGGAAAGTGGTTACTATAAAATAGTGTTCCGTTTTCTGTGCCTGTGACTGTAGATATATTTAGTGGCGACATCTGTTAACATTTTTGCGAAATATAATTGAAGCGTCACATTTTTTTATTATTAAAAAATGACCATAAAATCGGCGAGGAAACTCAAAACAGTGCGACAGTACGAAAACTTTTAATTCTAACGGAAATGAGAGATCACTTCTAGGGCGTCATATCAGAAGGGCGTAAGTGCCATTATAATCCTAAGTGTCATTGTAATCCTATGCTGATACGCCCTTCTGATATGACGCCCTCGACTTGATCTTTAATAGTTTTCGATCGCTCTGTGTAAAGGCCGCTTTACACGATACAATTTGTATTGCAGCAAGGCGCAATTTCTATTGTGCACAAGCGTACAGTGTGAAAATTTAACATCAACTGGTGCAAGATATCTTGCATTGCATCCTTCGTATTTTGTATTTTTTATTGTATTGCAAAATGTTATTATTAAGGATTCTAATGTTATTTCTGATTTCTATTTTGCTTTGTAGGTTAGGTTTTAAGTGTACGGTACAGTTGACAATGCAACATAACTCGCCATCATGTAAAATGACGAGCAATATACAAGATTTTCTTGCCGTTTATTGCAGCAATGTTCTTTGCATTGCATGACATCCGTTTAGCGTTTTCTGTCAATAGCTCCTAATTAGCTTCTTTGGATTAGTATATTAAAATTTGCGAGCGATACAAAAACTAAATTTAATGACGCCATCTCTACAAACTTCCTGCAATTAAGAATTGTAAGCGCCGAATTCAATGTGTAGACATAAATACCGAGTACTTTTTAAATTTTTTTATCAACTGTTGCCATGAAAACTGGACGGCACGTCTTAGCTTAATGAAGAGTACGTCGTTGCACTCTTTGATGCTGTAATTCTGACGTTTAATATAAATTTTGACAGAAATATAACCTCGATAAAAGCCTCATTTTACCAAGTTTGTCTAAATACGAACGACTTGTCAAATTCTTGTCCGGATTTTATTGTCTGCTACTGTACGTGTATTAAGATTTGTAACTGAAAGATAAGGGACGACACAAAAAATAAACTTAGTGGCGACATCTATGCAAACTTGTTGTAATCATTTTAAGCGCCGAATTTAAATTGCTTATTAAAAATAAGATTATTTGCGAATTGTAAATTGTTTAAAACCTTTTTTAACATTTTTAACAAATAAACATTACTTGTACATCTTTGAATACATTTTCCTGAATTTTTTTCCAGTCATAATTATCGAAATTTGTTTGGCGGTTTCTCTTTTACAAAATTACGGGTTTTTTTGTTGAATTAGTACAACGGACAAAAAAATTTGTCTTTTTTGTAGCATGTAACAACATAAATGCACAACGTCTGTGAGTATAACGCGAAAAATTTTAATTCGACGGCGTCATCTATGTAAACTTTATGCAATTAATAATTTTAGGCGGCGAATTTAAATTGCTTAAAAATAACGTATAATTTGCAAGTGCTAAAAAATTTGTAAATAGATACTTTTTTGACACTTTTAACACAAATAAATATTACCTACACAAGAACAAAATCTGTACTTTTTTGAATAAATCTTCCTGGAATTTATTGAAATCATTATCGAACTTTATTTTGGCGGTTTCTCAAAAATATATTTTTACAAGTTTCGTCTTTATGTTGAATTAAAATAGACAAAACAATTTGTCCTTTTTGTCGACGGACAATATTATTCTTACTAAAATATATAAGTACGTGCGTAAACTATAAAGTCCTCAGATAGATAAAGTCTCGCAATTACCGCCATTTTGAGTCCAATTAAAATTTACATTGACTGAATGAATTGCAGTTGAATTTACGTATTTAGTAACTTTACCTAGATAAAACAATCTAGGGACTTTAATCACTTGTAAAGTCACTAAATACATAAATTCAACTGCAATTCATTAAGTCAATGTAAATTTTAATTTGACTCAAAATGGCGGTAATTGCGGTACTTTATCTATCTAGGAAGTTTAGTAAACTAAACTTGATAGCGCCATCTATGAAAACTTCTACAAATTATCATTTTTTGTGGAAGTTTCCATAGATGGCGCTATCAAATTTAGTTTATTACAGTCACTAAATAAATACAGTACCGCAATCCATATGCTTAATGTGTAAGATAAAGAAATCACGTTTTTGCACTAAAATGGTCCGCTTTCCATTTTCGTCAATTTCAGTGACCGCTTTGGTCAACTTCAGTGACCACATTGGTGAACATCAGTGACCACTTTCGTCAACTCTAGTGACCACTTTCGTCAACTTTAGTGACCATTTTTGTTTACAGTCACTAAATAAATACAGTACCGCAATCCATATGCTTAATGTGTAAGATAAAGAAAACGACCGTCTTTTCTAGTTATTTTCTTTCCGGCAAGCTTAAATGGTTGACATTTCTAGTGATTTTCTTTCCGGCAAGAATTGCCGACTTTTCTAGTGATTTTCTTTCTGGTAAGTTTAATCAAATTTAACGCCTGTCAAATAAAAGTTTAAAATGCCTGAGAGTGTCTGTCGTTGTTAGGATTAATTGTTTAAATTTCCCGCCAATATTTTGCACTAAAATGGCAGCTGATCGCGGTACTGTAATTATTTAGTGACGGTATAATTTATATAAGTACCAGCGTGCTTAGAATTATAAAAAGTGGTCAAGAATAACTGTTTGAGTTCGCAATACAATTAAGAGCATTTTTTTAATCGACTGTTTGCAACACTGCGACCGGATATATGTTTTGTTGGTTTATTTGACATAACCTGAACAGCCACCAGATTGTAGGTTATGAGAATAGAAACTAATAGCGTTTTAATTTGAATTTGAAATGTCAAATGACGCTTGTAAAGTGACGGCTGACAGCACAGCTGACAACGTCAAGTCGTCAACAACCGGAAGTTACTCCAGTTGTACCAATTAGAAATAAAATTCACCACTGCCAACTCAAACTGTGATTCTTTACCTCTTTGTAATTTTAAGCATCAAATTTAATCTACAATTTTTTAAATAAATACATCAAACTTATAGTCGTCCAAGTTTTGTATCGGTTTTATGATCTTGCTATAAAAAAAACAACTTCAAAGAGACCGGCCTGCGGTCGCTTTTTTTGGCAGGGCAATAAAACCGCTACCAAACTGGGACGACTATACTGTCGTCATCCCCAGCAGTCTTTTGAAAATGCATTTTTTTTTGGTCCCACCCAGTTTCTTTTAAACCATTGAGAGATCACGTGATCTTCGATCATTTTTGAGCACTTTTTATACATATGGAGTGGCCAAAAAATTAGTCTTCCGCCAACAGTTTTCGAGTAACAGTTTTTACTATTATTATAAAGTTCTTGCGTAAATTAAAGATAGCGATAACACATTCTACACCATTTTCAAAAGAGTTTTTAAAGAAAAGTGCATTGTACGACTTTGATCGATAGTCTTACAGGTTTGAATAGTATTTTGTAATTTTCTACAAACGAAGTAACTACTTACATATAAAAAGATATTCGTTTTAAATTCACCAGAGGACATTTCAGTACACGACTGCAATTTCAATTACAACTCGGTTTGTCTTTAGCAAGACTTAATAAACGGCTCGCAAGTAACTTATCTGTTGATGGCATTTTAGTAAACACAAATAAAAATGAGCTAGGTTGTATGTACAGTCACGTGCGCACAAATAATTACGTAACATTCAAAGAAACGTCGATCTTGATTACTTTCGATTAGACAATAAATTATGTATTAACATTGGTAGTTCTACATACAAAGAAAATCTAACGACTGCCTTTTTTATGATTTAAAAACAAATTAAACACGAATGTTATTAATTAATTAAGTAAGTACAATACTTAAGTACATAGTTAATTGATATCAATTAAATTTTAAAAAAATACAGTTTCATTGTGTTTTGATTTTGTGAAAGTGTTTCAATTATACATACATATTTATATGTAGTTATTTACTTAATTCAGTAATGTTACAGACTCATTTGTATTGTACACAAATTGAACGTAAATTTAATTATTTGCACAAAGTGAATTCAAGAAGTGAAATTACTGTCGTCGCAAATTATCACCGCCACCCCCAATGACCACTTATCACGCCTGACAAACCAGTTCGCCTTCTGGAGCACGAGCGCCTGCCTTCGTAATTTGAAAAGGTCCTCCTAAGACCTTGAACTCTCTAAGGACTTATTGGGAATGTAAAGCGCTTGATATAAAACTTGATGATAAAAATTCGAGACGATGATGGCGGGAAAGCGCATTCTCAACAGACGAGAATTCAAAACATTCCTACCGGAACTAAACAAACTTGTTCGGTGTACGACTTAAAAATAGATTATGCGTGTATTTTTTTATCTTACCCTCTTCTGGTTGTTACGGGGGCACAAGGCGTACGCAGACGTTTAATAATCCGGGCAAGCACTGCACTGACTGGAAGAAAGTTCGCAAAACACATCGGGTTCAAGAAGAATTCGAATGTAAACAGTTCGGATGACTGACAACAACGAAATTTAAATGCAGCAACCACTTGGAGCTACACATGACAAAGACCTAAGCCAACGGAGCCGGTTGCTGGCGCGCGGAGACTCCCACCAGAGCCCCTCGATTCTTGTCCGTGATTTCTCAGGAACACAAACACTTGGGTGACCTGTTGAATGCGTATAGACGTGTGCGCGTATGCTGTATACTATACAAACATACAAAGCTTACGTGCTCTGGTTTTTCGGAGGAAACTTGTACGGAAGTTCCAATGTTGGTCAACCAAAACAAATTAAGCATTTGAGGCTTAAATATCATTGCACAGCGTGACTTTTGAATAGACCGACAAAAAATACTGACGAAAGAATTTGTACATTACGTCCATGCATAACGCATAAGTCGAAAACCAAGTTCTTTAAAAGCGTATAATAAACGTTTATGGTGTTACGCAGAGAATCATAAAGTTGTAAAGTTTGACCGTGAACTAGTAACACACAATTGCACAGCTGATGATGAATGCGTCGTACTAAAATACATGTTCTGTGATATCTATTCTTTGACAGTTTTTTCTTTGTCGGTCTATTCAAGAATCACCCTATATCCTGTATAAATCTAAGATTCATTTTGGTACTAAACATCATTGGTAGAGCCGTTTTATTATTCACCATAAATGGACACTTTAATTTCTTCTTCTGATGCCATAATCAAGGCCGGCCTTCTAAATGATGGGGCCCAGGTGCAATAAGAATTGTGGGCCCTTTTTTAAAGGACAGTATTTCAGTATGCAGTACGGGGACCAGGGCCGTAACTAGGAGATGATGAAGGTGGCACTTGCCATAGGCGTAAGCGAAACAGGGGCATACAGATTCAGTACACATCTGACGAAGACACTGTGTGTCGAAACAACTGTCATATTTTAATAAATAAGATGGCGCCGACGGCGAACATGGATTTGTGCGCTAGTGCCTGTAAAAGATGTAAGAAAGTTCCAAACACTGGAGTTAAGTGTACAATCTGTGAAAACATCTTCCATTTAAGCTGTGCTAAGCTATATAATAACGTCAGTATGATTGACGAGAGTACTTTTATCTGGTGCCGTGATACTAGCGAAGTTACCGGAAACATAAATGAAGCAGAAGTTCTCTTGTTGGACGATGAAGCACGTGTTCTCGAGCAGGCCGATCGTCTTGAATTACCAAGGTCGTTCCATTTTTTTTTGCTTAGTACGGGATCGGAACTTCGGGCGTCGCGGCAGTAGTTGCGATATATTATGCCGATAAATAGAATTCCTTTAAGATCCGATGATCTTGTAATATTCATGGAAACCACAGATCACCGAAACCATTGTCATACAATTGTCTCCAAGGATATATGATGTAAAAAAAATTATAAGGAAGTGGAATGGTCGAGCATAAAATATATTGTCATTAATGTCAGTTTTTTCTGATTGTGTAATGGATTGTGTTTTATGTGTAATATAATAGCAGTAATTTGAGTTAATATTGTTAATTTGTTAGCTGTGTTTCGTTTTGCTGTTGTGTGTTAGTTTGTTATATATAATTTAACAGAAATTTCTTAAGTACAGTCGCAGGTAAGCCATTCACAACACATTTGAATATTTAGTGAATCTGAAGTCTGAAATAAAATTCGAAACTATAATAAGAATGTATTTCCAAGAATAATAACATATTATTAACTAAACTGATATATTTTAGAGTCGCTGTTGAAAATGGAAATTCCAAAGGGATCCCACTCATGTTGTGTGTGCGGACATAAAAAAAAGCCCTCATTCCAATTTTCAAATCTAAAAAGACTTTTGGATATATTTGAAGCTTGGAGAAGTGCAGTTGCAAATCCGAAACATCTGCACTTAACCAGTGAAGAAATTTTCAAGCGTTCATTTGTATGTGTGGATCATTTTAGGAGTACTGAAGATTTTGTCACTGATGGGTCGGTAAAATTAAAAAGAAATGCAGTACCTACTGTAAATTTACCAAGAGGTGATATAACAATAATCATATAATAATAATAATTATTATTATTATGATTTCTAATTGATAGAGAGGTCTTCCGGGTGCTACAAATCAACATAGATTGTGAGCCTTCCACATCTCGTACTGCAACAATAGTATTAGATATTTCAACTCCTCCTAAAGAATATCGAGATATTTTAAATGGGAGCCCAAGGAAAAGAATTACACCAATCCCCACGCAAGTGCATACGCAATCAAACATATCAGCTTCAACTTCAAATGCACCTCATTTACAGCCATCAGGTAAAATTCAATTTTTTTAAATTAATTTTCATTTATAATTTTGAATTAATAATTTGATTCAGATTTGTTCAACGAGATACAATAAAAAGTTACACAACATTATGTTAGCCTCTTAAGAGATTTTATTATTATTTTTTTGTAGGTACTTCACTAGAATTGATGGAAATTTCCATGTTACCTTCTTCTTCCAAGGAGCCAGCTTTAGTGGCACCATTCACTGATGTGAGAGAAATATAAGAATCTTCTAGTGGGTCACTGTACTGCAGTAAGAATGTACTTGTCCTAAATATTATACGTGTTTACACTTTGATATATATTTATAGGGTTTCCAATAGCTCAGGAGGTGAGTTTGAAGCATTATAGGAAAAATAACTCTCTGGGTCCTACAGAACAAGCACTGTACCAAGAAGCAAAACATCTCCAGAAAAGAGTTGCACGATTAAAACGTGAAAAAGCACAGATTTCGCAATCACTAAAAGCAGCCGAAAAATTATCGAATAAGTTTGAAAAACTCGCAGAGAAATTTAATCTTATTCAAAAACGTTTTTTTGAAAGTCAGTTTAGAAATACTGGGAAAAAACTTAAAGGACATAGGTTTACATTTCAACAAAAAGCCGATGCTATAGCAATTTGGAAGGCAGGACCAAAATCTTATAAATTTTTATCAAAATTATTTACTCTGCCATCTACAACAACTTTAAAAGCGGCATTAAATAAAGTGCGAATAGAACCTGGAATTTCAAAACCAATTTTTGAAGTTTTAAGACGACAAGCTGGAAGGATGAATAGCAAATACAGCATTTTGGAGAAGCTGATCCCTATTTTCATAAATTTATCACTTTAAGAGAATATGACGGAAAAAAAAGATTGCAATATATGAATATTAATTTAATTAATACTTAATTACATATACTAATAATTACAGCAGTTTCATTACATACTCTAGTTAGGTTTTACCAGGATTTCCCATACAGTGAATACTGGAGTATATGTTAAGATGGGCCTGTCCACATCGGAAACAATATGCTTTAAATTTTGTCTATCAAGGGTAAGGGTTTCAAATATAAATTATTCTTTTACTAGAGTTTTATTTTTCATATCATTTCAATGAGCAAAACCATCACTTAACTTAAATCAGTATTTAATATGGTTATTTTATTTTAAAAGTCGACTTTTTGCGATGATCTTGTGTCAAATCAATTTCATATTATTATTTTTAAGAATTTTTTTTTAGTATTACCGTATTTTTGTAGTTCACACGAATTTATATAAAATAAAATATAAGTAGATTTATTAAAACTATTTGACTTTTTTTTATTGTCGCAGATAACATACTATATACATACATTCACAAACATTCGTTTAATTTAATCATCTGTTCGAAGTAAACATTACTATACTTACATAGTTAAAGCTATAACAATGTTTATTTTGAATGATTAAATTAAACGAATGCTTCTGAATCCCATTATATGATTGAAAAATAAAAACAAGTATTTCAAAATTGCCGCGTTAATGTAATATAGTACGGGATCGGGAAAACAGATGGCGGCATTTCGAGAACTGATGTTTTTGCACAAGATGGCTTTCTATATTGGGGTTATTCTATGTTCTCGAGCCTCCTGATAACTGTGCCAATCAAATGTCATATTTGAAAGAGATTATCGACATGAAGGATACAATTATTCAAGATAAATGTGAGTTATTGAAAATAAAAGATTTACTAATTGCCGAATTAT
The DNA here is from genome assembly GCA_958336345.1 of Dorcus parallelipipedus. Classification (NCBI taxonomy): domain Eukaryota; kingdom Metazoa; phylum Arthropoda; class Insecta; order Coleoptera; family Lucanidae; genus Dorcus; species Dorcus parallelipipedus. The sequence goes on from OY284482.1 coordinate 37,126,130, forward strand.
ATGCAAAAATTGATGTGTTAAAAAATTTACCGAAGTCTGACAGCGGTACCGGTACACATTCGATGATAAGCGTCGTGAAATGTAAACAATCTGAAGTTGACACCTCACTGTTGCCACAACAGAATTTGATAAACAAACTGACCCCAACAGAAATTCCAACCTTAAGCGCTCGGAGAGCGGCTGATTGCAGCGAGCGTGCATCCAAGATGGACGCTGCAGCACCGGCAGCACATTGCGATGGAATTGATTCTTCGGGGTCAACACTCAACAAGGTGACTATAACCGATGTTCAAAATGCATTAAATAATATTAGTATCAATAATCCTGCTAAAGATGCTCATGATGACTGGGCAGTGGCGAGGACCAAACGCCAAGGAAGACATAAGAAAATTGTGGGAACTAACACAAAGTCAGCATCAATTTTAAAACCGGCAGAAAGAAAAGCATGGGTTTTTGTGACCAGAACACTAAAAGGAACAAAAGTTGAAGACATCAAAAATCATGTTAATTCCATATTAAATCACTCGAACTTCTCGTGTGAATCAAAGACTTCCAAAAAAGGAAACGAAAATTTTCTCATTGGGGTTCCATTTGAAGATCTCCCTAAAATGAACTGTCCGGACAACTGGCCTGCTGGTATACATATTGATAGATATATTTTTCGGTGGGCATCATCAACAAATCAAACAACCTAATACAGGCTTCATTACGCTGTTACACTTGAATATCCAGTCAATTGGAAACAGCACAGAAGAACTAGAGCATTTGTTAGAAGAGGATGACTTTCAATTCCTGGCCATTACGGAACATTGGAAAAAAGAAGATCAACTCATGTTATTCACTCCAACCAACTTTGTATTGGCAGCAACTACTGCAGCTTCTACTTTTGTAGAAGTGTAGCAGCACATGGGGGGACGGCCTTATATGTGAGACAAGGTCTCAATTAAGTAAAAAGGAAAGATATAAATGATCTTTCTCAAGAAAGAATTTTTGAATGTGCCAGTGTTTCAGTTAATTTATCGGATAACCTACTGATTCTTGTTAGTGTGTACAGACCTGGAGAGTCAGATATTTGTGTATTCTTTAGTAAGTTAGATAAATTATTAAGTAAACTAGTGGAATTGAAGTGCTATTATATTATAGCTGGAGATTTCAACATTGATTTGTTAAAAAATGATAAGGATACTTTTAAATTTAAATCGTTAGTTGAATCGTATGATGCTGTTCTCACAATTAGTGAGTGTACTAGGGTTTGTGGCCGGTCTGCTACTTGTATAGATAATATAATTACGAATATTAAGTCATAATTCTAAGGTCATAAAAACATTTATCTCAGATCACTATGCTCAGGAGATTGCCTTCAGTAAAGAAGTTCTTAAGCAACCTACTCGTTACACTTATAAAAGACATTTTAATTCATATGCTTTTGATGAATTTGAACATGCCCTAAAAATGGAGTCTTGGTCTGATGTACAATCAAACACATGGGCTAATGTTAATGTTTCATGGTCCATTTTTTTAAATACTTTTTTAAGGCACTATAATGCTTACTTTCCTATTCAGAAAAAACCAATACATCCTAAAAGGGAAGTGAAGGTTTTTAGTAGTCCGGCTATCTTACAATGTAAAAATCAGCTAACATACATCAACTTAATATGCCAGTATAAACCGGAGTACAAGGATCTCTATAAAAGGCTGAAGAAGGATTATGATTCTAAATTAATGACTGCAAAGCAAGAATATATAGCTACTAAACTTCGGGACTCTGATAACATTCCCAAAACTACATGGAACATTGTGAAGCAATTCTCAGGAAATGGAAAAACAAATATTTCCTCTCTACAAGAATCTGATTGTAATAAATTAAATAAGTACTTTGTAACTTCAGTCTCGGACTTATGTGATAATGTTAAAGCTACTTCGGAAAGGACTTTTGATAATTACCTGTCTCAGATAAGACCAAATAAGTTCTCTCTTTTTTTATCTCCTGTAACTGAAAATGAAATATTAAATATCGTCACAGCTTTAAAGAATAAATGGAGCTCTGGTTATGATGAGATTCCTCCTTTTGTGCTAAAAAAATGCATTTCTGCAGTTGTAACTCCTCTAACTTGCATTATAAATAAATGTTTTACCGAAGGTACTTTCCTGGAGAGTTTAAAGATTGCAGAAGTAATTCCGATATACAAAAAAGGTGATCCCGAATCATTTAGCAGTTATAGGCCGGTCAGTCTACTGACTACTTTTTCAAAAATTTTTGAGATTAATCTCGAAAAGAATAATTGAATTCTTTAAAACTCATAAGTTGATCAGCAATCACCAGCATGGTTTCCTAAAGTCTAAAAGCACCCAAACTGCCATTTACGACCTTATGCAAAACATTTTAGATAATTTAGATAAAGGTGCCTTAGCCGGTGCCTTACCGATTGACTTATCCCATGCTTTCGATACGATAGATCACGAATGCTTGCTCCTAAAATTGGAAAGGTACGGCGTGAGAGGTTTGCCTCTAAAATTAATTGCCTCCTTTTTGTCTGAGCGTTCGCAAAGGGTCATAATTAATGGCTCTAAGTCTGATTTGCTCACTATAAAAAAAGGCGTTCCTCAAGGTAGCATACTTGGCCCAATCCTTTTTCTTATTTATGTTAACGACCTACCGAACTGTTTACTTAACAATACTTCAAAACTTATAAACTATGCGGATGATACAAATGTCATAATCACTGCGGATAGCATAACTAAAATTATTGAATCTTCTAATTGCTGTTTTGAGAATATAAATAGTTGGATGTTAAATAATAAACTTTTAATTAATCATGAAAAAACTAACTTTATGTTCTTTAAAACTAAATGGTCTAAAATAGTCTTCCCAAACAGGGTCACTCTTGGCAAAAATGTGACAGACTGTTGCACAAGTATTAAATTCTTAGGTTTAGTTACAGATGAGTGCCTATCTTTTGAAGAACATATAAGCAATCTTTCAAAAAAATTATCTAAAGCTATTTATTGTATCAGAATTTTGAAAAGATACCTACCTTCTAACTGAATTAAGATGATTTACTATGGTTATTTTTACTCTCACTTAAAATATAGTATTATGTTTTATGGAAGTAGCAGTCATATGGAACATATCTTTCTTCAACAGAAGGCTGTTCTACATATAATGAAAGGAATGGCGCCGAGAGATAGTTGTCGTGGTAAATTTAAGGAGGAAAACATACTTACAGTTTATGCTCTTTATATTTTTGAATGTCTAAGGTTTCTTAATGACACTGATGTGAAATATTTTCAAGATATGCGTGCTCACTCTTATGATACGCGTCGACACACTTTGAATGTACCCCGACATAAGCTAACTCTTTATGAAAGAGGTCCTTTCTATAGCAGTATTAAATTGTATAATATGCTACCTCTGAAAATGAGACAGAAATTAAAGGAACGCTCTTTCAAGTCTGAACTTTGGGACTTCTTGATGGGTGTCGAACCGTATTCTATTAATGAATTTATTATCTATTAAACTAATAAAAATTGTGAAAATTCGCTGTTTTAGTGTTTTCATGAAGTGAAAACCTTGTGGATTTCAGTGAATTTCATTTTGATTTGTTTCGGCTCCCCGAATCGAATCCTTTAAGCACAGGCGTTTTGAGACACCCTGTGCATTCGTTTATTTTATTCCCGTTTTATTTATACAGGGTGTTAACTTAGAAATTATTTCTCTGCGAATTATTAATACTCATCAAATTTAGCAACTTTGCCAAATTTAAACCTACCTACTTTAAATCTCTTCAAATAAGCGAAATCCCAATGGTGAGGGTCGAATTTGAAACAGCCTGTATAGTGTTCCATTTAAAAAAAAAACATAAGTTGGGTCTGTAACTTTTAAATGAATCACCCTGTACAGTTTGGAAATAATTTTAAATTATGCGGAATAGAAACCTAGGTACATAACTTTCATTTAGAATTTTTTTTATATATAAAATATATAAAAGAGCATTTTTGGAGTAAGTCGGAGGTTTGGGACACCTGTATAATGTAAATAAATAATTTATTAAATTAATATTTAAGATAAGTAACATTTTCTGCAACAAAACCTAAAAAGTTGCAACTTTCATGGCAAGAATTTAGTCCCTTTGAGACTTTACTTTCTCATTATCGATAAGTACTCTACCAGTTGTTTCTGGCTACCTACTCCAGACTTTTTATCTCGAAAACATAAAGCAGTGGAAAGTTACGAAAAAAAAAGTTAATAAGAAAGGGGTATTTGATGCAACCGGAAGTAGGCGTAACAGAGATTGACTTTGTAATTTTAAATTGTAGGATCACTGAATGGGATTTTTAAAAAGAAACAAATTTTACTTGAATACATTTTTAATATCTCAGTTTTCGAAATAAAAAATTAAAATGTGCTAAAAGCTAAAAGCACAACAATCTGATAACTTAAAACTTTGTGAGTAAATAGTTCAACCTCAGAAGGAATATTGAAAAATTTTTATGAGGCGGTGAAATTTTTAGTGTTTGGACAGATAAAAAAAATCCTATTCTTTGCCAAGTTGTAAGATTCAGCTCAAAATAAAATAAATAAAGGGCTCCGAAATTTTTCTAAAATAAATGTTCCACATAGTTCACAAAAGAAATTTTTCGTATGGTGTTATTTTTTGTTCGTTATTTCATAAATAAAATGTTAAGTAGTCCGTACGCGTTAGATTTTTTTTTGTTCGCTCCCCCTCCCCCACCGAAACTAATTTCTATCTACGCCACTGTGTAAATATAAATTTATATAAGGTTTGTTCGATAGCTCTGCACTTTCTACACTTTTAACACCTTTACTTTATTTTTTTCACTCCTACTGGCATTAATTATATACATCTCACTCTCTCAGGAGCAGTTGGTGTAAAAAGTGTAGAAAAGTGCTGGGGCGTGTTAGAAAACACAGGGAGTAAGCATAAGAGTTATACCAACAGAGTGTATAAAGTGAAAAACAAAATATACAAAATGATTTATATGAGAGAGAAAAGAATATTATCCAAGAGTAACGCTCTACGTTTTCGAACACACCACAGAGCTATCGAACAGACCTATAATTAAATGGTAACGTGATTATTTTTGAAATCAATTGTCCCTGTTTCTTGTTTTAATCTTTTTTAAAATCGACTGTCCTTGTTTTTTTTATATCTTATTTCAACGCCTTTTTTATGAAGCTGTTAAGCACTTTTAAAATTTCCTGTTGGCGACCAGTTAAATATTAAGACGCTATATCCTATTACAGTTGCACCCCTTGCCATCCCGATCACTATACTATTTAATTTTAAGTGATTATTTAATCTTGAAGAAGCTGTCATCTCATAGTTTAAATAATTTTATGAAAATATGTTCCTATTACATTTTCGTTTCTGGTTTCTCTAGAAAGAAGTAATTTTATTATTTTCTGTATGTTAAACAAAAACCAAACTCTTTAAATAATTACAAAAAAAATGCAGATCTAGAAGCTAGATAAGAAAGAATAATTTGAATGAATATTATAAAAAATTTGTTAATAACAAAAAAACATTATTAAATATTTAACGATTTGTATTTTTTTTGATAAGAAATTTTTTAACTTCTTTATACTATTTTCAGGACCAATGTTAAGTCTTCGGAACGTTGAAAAACCTTCAGAACCAATCATATTTTTAAAAAGCCCAAACACATACATAACAGAAGGTCAAAGTAGGTATAATCTACGGAAAATTTAATTTGGCAGTGAAACTATAAATTTGCAGCTTCCCAAGGACCTCGTGGATGTCATACATGAAGTGGAATTAGGTGTTATAATAGGCACAAAATGCAAAGACGTTAGTGAAAGGGAAGCAATGAATTACGTTGGTGGATACTGTTTGGCTTTAGACCTCACCGCAATGGCAACATTGGTAAATTATGTACAAAAGAAACAAAGTTAGATAAATTTATTCGTTTATTGTAGAATGAATATCGGAAGGTTGGTAATCCTTGGAGTATACCAAAATGTTTCAATACGGCTTTGCCAGTGAGTGGCTTGATACCGAAAGATAAAGTTACAGACCCTCACAACCTAGATATTTCATGCAAGGTTAATGCAGAACAAAGGATACAGTCGAATACTTCAGATTTAATCTTTAGGATTCCAACTTTAATAGCGTATATTACGAAGTATATGACTCTTGAACCTGCAGATGTGATACTTACCGGATCGCCTCCGAGGTTTAAACCTTTATGGGCAGGAGACGTAGTCGAAGCAAACTTGGGAAATCTCGTTACTCTAAAGTTTAATGTCGAATAATATTTAAGAAAAAAAAAGTCTGTAATGCCGTAGAATGAAACACGAAAGGTCATAAATATAAATCGTGTTTAATAATTTATTTGAGTAAATCAAAACAAACAATCTTAGAACTAGTTAATAATATATTAAAACACAGTAAATATTTTAGCATAATATAAAACTGTTGTCTAAGTGAAACAATCCAATATCATAAACAGATCTTCGAGTATATTAAAGTCATCTAAATGTCACTGCACATTTTAATAGTCAAAGTAAATAATAATATTAGATATCCAGAAAAACTGTTACTACATCAATAAATTAATTGTTCAAATTGTGAGTTTTATAGAAAGCCAAAAATTCTTTTGGATAAATGCAGTTTGTGGATTAGATGGAAGGAAACTAGCAAGTTTACCATCAGTAAAAATATTTCTGAATTGAGAAAAAAACTAGTTTTTTTTTTTTTAATTTTTCACTGAAAATAATAACAGTAGATAAATAATTCTGTTAGAGAAATTGATAAGCACTCACCAAAGCTAGATTTTAACTGGAAGCACATAATGTTTATAAAATGGTAAAAATGCTTTAATGTAGAAGTCTTTACTTTAATAATTTGGCACTTAACTGAAAAAAAAAATGCACAACAGTGGTTCCTACATTAATTACATATTAAGTTAAAATAATTAACAGATAATAAAATTAATTATATCATTTAAAACAATTATATAATATTTAACAAGAACTCCAGTTTCTACTTTTATAAACAAATATATACTTACAAACTATGTACTTGTATGTATATGAAGTATATGCAACTTAATATTAAAAAAATGGATGTTATGTTTAAAATATAAGGCACATTACGTAATTCATTATTTTTTTACAATATTACTGATGATTGCTATTTTACAAAGTTAATACTTATATGCTAGTCAAACATTTGATAAAACTGAGCTGCAATTTTTATAATGGCCGGGTAAAGTTTGCCGGAAACATTCCCTTCTCACCGTTATTTTCTTTCATTCCCATTAACCAACCTTCCTCCTGAAAACAACAAGTATGAATTCTGAAGATACTGTGCAACATTTAGCTGCGTACTTGCTCTTCGGGGTCATCGTACTCAACAACATGAATAATCTCACCGACATCAAATGACAATTCATCTACATCTTCTCTGTTGTATTTGTATGTAGCCTTCACTCTATAGAGCACCCCTGGAGGCAAATTATCCGTACTTGCACCTACAAAAAAATATATATCCAAAATAAGGGAATTTTGTCTATTTTTAAATGTAAATATTCAAAATCCCTTCTAATATTGTTTTTTTTAAGTCGCAGTTGAATTCTAAATTTGTTAAATTGACAAATGAAAACTTATTTGTGTTCAGTTTTATTGTTAAAAAAATTCATTAGAACTTAAACTTAAAAAGTTGTTTAAATTTGATCAATTTTTCTAGAATATCTAAAGCATCTTTTCCTCAACAGTAAGTGTTAAGTGTTTCTCTTCTGTGCAACAAATTGATGACGTACTTCTTCAGCGTTACATACAGGGTGTCTCAGGAGTGTGGACTATTTTGGATAAAAAACTCAAAAGGTGTTAAGAAAAAAAAATATGTACATGTATATATTTTACGATTTAAATTATAAAATAATATTTTTGTCTATCTAAACTAAATCATTCCTAGTTAAAATACTTTTTTACCACAATACAAGTTATGTTAACAAAATATTTAAAAATCTTACGCATGGTTAGTTGTTATTAATATATTAGTGGTCAATCTGCTGCTTACTCACCGACCGGTATATCATACAACTCTTCAACATGCTTACTGGATATTTTTGCATTGCTATTTGAAACATTCTCACCAGCAGATTTTGCAGCGAGCACACTCTCGGAAGCTCCATTAACATCGGCCTTCTCCGTCTCAGGGGAATTTGCTTTATCCGATGCTGAAACTGGGATTTCCGATGTAACGGGTGTTGTTGGTATTGAAGGTGTAGTCGGTGTGGTGGGTACGGCCTGTGGGATGGGCGGAGCTGGTGAGGTTGGTGTCTTAGGCAAGGATGGGGAGGAAGGGGGCGTGCTTTCTGTGGAGATGCGTTGAGCAGGTTGAGCAAATTGTTTAGGGGATTGAGGCTCATTAGCGGATAAAGATATATCATCAGCTGCAAAACACACAGATTAGTAGTAGGGCCATAAAAAGAAACTGTGCATTAGAAGAAAGCTGTGCGTGTCTTTTTGAGCATACAAAAACACAAAATACATAAATCATTCGCTTTCTATATCCCATATTACCACATACAATTTTTTTTTATTTATAATAAAATTATTTTACTTATAATGACAATATCTCACAAAACCACTACAAGAATTGCCACCTGTATAACCAGCAAGAAAATTTTGTTTAAATTAATATAAGCCAGTCAAAATTTATTACTTCTAACCAGTAAGTGTTTCATAAATGTATACTGTAATAGGGGATAGAGGTTGTACTTAATATTTTAAATACAACTTTGAACATCAAAAATTAATTTAAAAATCAAAAAGAGACATTAACACGCAACAAAATAATTAATGACACAGTATTAATAACATCGAATAACTAAAAAAAAATACTTACGAATTGAAGGGCTATTTTTAATTGGCGAAATATTATTAATATGGGAAGCATTTTCATTTGATCTTGGCAGACTTGTTCCATTGGTGTTCTTTAACGTGTACGTGGTACGTTGACTTTCAGTAGCTAATTTATCAACGATGCCCTCTAATTCATTAAAGACCTACAAAAAAAATGATTAAACTTGAATTTCAGCAAACATTGACAAGCGGCTATCTATACCTTAGCAGTTTGAGAGTGAAATGTCTGTTCTGCATTAAACAGTGTCTGTAAATTTGTAACCAAAAACAATATCCTCGAGTCGTACAGTGCCGGTAATTCGTCGTGCAATTCAGAATTCAGTACTTCATACGTTCTTTTAGCTTCTTCCAATTGTTCCCTCCCTCGAGCAATCTTTGCTTCATCACGCTTCTTCGCCATGTTTAATTGAAGTGCTTGGAAGCTGTGCCGTTGACTGTCGTAGTCCACCAATTTCCTGCCCCTCTTGTCGATTTTTTTCTGCAAGTTATGTTGAATATTTACAACATTCGCACAATGTTTTGCTTAAGCTAATCAGTAAATCCATTTTATCTTAAAACGTTACTAAAAAAATTTAATCAGGCTAAACAAGGATTAGTAATCAACAAATCAACTTCTTGAGTAATTAAAAGCGAATATTTTTGCGATTGGCAGTAACGTACCCTCATTTCTGGAAACTGGCTCTGATACGTATTCAATGGTATGCACACTTGATCCGTTAGTTTGTGATAAAAGTCCTGCCAGATTGTGTCCACCGACTGGGTTTGTACAAATAAGAAATCATGACCAGACCATTGACTCTCATAAATGTCTCCTATCGCTTCCAATAAGGATTTAGATGCTACTTGAACCGCTGGAAAAAAAAATTGTAATTATTTATTAAAGCAATTCGCAAAATACTGCTTACTGAAAAATAGTTCCTGTCTATTGCTAAATTCCTTTATATTGTAAAGTGTACTATTGCTTTTATGTCAGTAGTTAAAATAAAATTAAAACAAAAATTTCAAAAAGAAACAATACATTATGTGCACGCAGTAACATTATTAAATTAAGGAAAATTATTAATTTAAGTTAAGAGAATCCACATAGGTAGTTATGGTGAGGCGTATGTATACAGCCTGTCGGTTTTTCGAGTGCCACTATGGGGATCTCGCTTATCTTAAGAGATATGAAGTTGGTTAAATTAGGGCAAAGTTGCGCATTTTCGTGCTGAATAATAATCTGAAAAGAAATTTGTAATATCTTTAATAGTTCTGAAAATATTGCAAAAAGACGAAAATTTCTGATTTTCGTTTTTAATTTTTTCACGATAAACTAATCGTACTAGACATTTCTAACCAAGACATTATTCAGACACTTTTTTATGGAGAATTCGAATATGGCATCCCCTTTTCAATAATTTTCAAGATGACGAAGAAACACTTGGCAACTTCATTTCTTCTTATGGACGCCATTTTGGATTTTAACATTTTGAGATAACGTTCTTTTTTCTCTTTACAATGATGTATCACACATGGTGGTCCAATATCACATTTTTGCCAAAAATCCAATTTTTCATTTTTTTGCGAAGAGTGCTTTGGAAAAACAAAACGTTCTTTTGTTGTGAACAAAAGTTTGACAGTTTGATCCTATTTCAAGTCTTGTCATTTATGAAATTCTGCATCAACTCTTCTTTCTGTCCAAATTTCATCAAAGCCAACCAATACTCTTACTTTTTTAGAGGAACTTAATTGAGACATTTTGTTAAAACGAAAAATAAACATGAACTATTAACAGTAAAATTTGTATTAAACGTCAGAATACTGATGACATTTTGCATTTGTGCTAAACGTCAAAAATATTAAAATAAGGTTTGCATTGTAGAAATGACATGTCCAGATTTTATTGTACGCTACTGTACAAAGTATGTAAACTTGCGATAAAAAAAAATTGACTCTTCTTTTTTTGTATTGCAAATTGGCTCTCGATCTATCAAAACAGTAAATTATTAGAGCTGTCATATTGTGTCATATTTAATTTACTCCTTTGAATAATAGTATACTTAAATGAAGTAGGTACAACGTGCGCACGTTGTCATTAATATAGAGAGTGAAGGGAAGACTAGAACAGAAATGTAACCACAGATAATAATAGATCTCTCCAGATAGCCAATGGCCAATGACATAGGAACGAACGAACGCTCTAAAAATAATTATGACATCTACTGAGTATTTAACAAAATTCGAGAACTGAACATTTGTCACAAACCATTTGTTAATTCCAAAGCTCAATTGGCTTATTTACCGACAGATGTCTCTTTTAATAACAGATAAATAAGGGGTGCGTTTTTAAATCACACCTACTGTTCAAACCAAATATGTTCGAACAATTTCCAAATTGTTCAAACACTTGCTCGTTCGCTAGAATATAAAAACGCTAATAGGTCATTTATGTGTATGTACATAACCTTAAATTTTTGTTTTTTGTTGCTTATGTAGTTATGCATCTACATAAATAGGTAACGAATTTAAATGTTCATTTCTATGACATGTAAACTTTCTTATAATGTTCTGACGATGAAGGCGAAGTATCCATCGTGTTGTGTGATCGACGTACTTCAGAATTTTTAGGTTATGTTTATTCAATTCCCGCCACTGTACTTCGTGCACTTCCTACCGAGTAGGTGCAAGAGAATACAACTCGAACACTATGTTCGAACAACTCGGGAAATTTTAAAACGCTATCTAGGTTGTTCGATTTGTATTTAAAAACGCCTTTTTATATGTTCGAGTACACGAACACTTGTTCGTACACTTTAAAAACGCACCCAAGAATAAAGTGGGGCTAGGATGCGAAAATGTGACGAATGGTTATAATATGCTGTTAATTCTCCTTTTAAACTTTGCTTTACATCACTTAGTTATACAATTTGTTTATATGTTATTTATATTTACAAGTTTCGATTTTCCACTCTGCTATTGTAGCAGTACATTGTAAAAAATTTCATGGTAAATTTACCTGAATAATCATTGGTTATTTGTGCCCAGCAATAATCATGGTAAAAACACTGTAAAAATACATGTAGGTTTACCATGAAATAGTAAATTTACATATATTTTCACAAATAACCAATGATTATTCAGGTAAATTTACCATGAAATTTTTACAGTGTAGCGCCACCACGTATTTGGAGAGCCAATTCCTAACTAATCGAGTTGGTACACAGTATGGAAAAAAGTATTATCAAAATTTCATTTGGAAGGGTGACTTTTTTTGACCACAATGTTACTATAAAATTCTCAAATTTTCAAAAATATAAAGTTATGTACAGAATGACTCAAAATTCGCACCTGAAATGCTAGATACATTTAAAGTAAAATAAATTTCCTATTTCTATTTGATAGTATTTGTACGTCTTTTGTCTTTTTTTACAACATTCTTAGAGCTTAAGAAATTCGTCACAAATTTAGAAAATCTAACCAAATAAATATGCAATAAAACAGAGTGTGTTGCATTAGAAATAAGTATGTTGCATTCTGTACCCAAGAAACTGAACACCTGTAGATCGGAAAATAGACTTTAGACTTAATAAAATCAGCGCATCAGCGCTTGGAGATTTTGTCTTTGTTGAATATTTTAAACGCTAGCTTAAGAGAACAACATTCAGCGGACACCTGGTACAGTTGTGGATAGTTGAAAGAGAATGCTAAGCAAATCGGAGCATTCTTTTTTAACTGTTCACGACTCTGCATATATTAAATTAATATTAAAATGCAAAATTTATTTAAAAAATATTTTGGGAATCTTGAACAACTCTCATCTTAGGAATGGACATTGATAATGTTAGATAGTACCTAACTACACAAAGTGAAAAATATTTTTGGACCGTGTATTTTTAAATTGTTTCGAATTTGTTTATAAGGTTTTAGTGGGGTAATTGCAGATTGCGTAAATTTTCGGCCGGGTAGAGTTCTAATTTCTAAATGGTTTCGCTATTTTTATTTCTCGCGCGGCGACCAAACAAAACTACGACATATTTTGGACGAGCGTGTTTTTTTCACGTATAGGAGTAAATCACTGAAATCGGCGACAAACGTAAAAGGCAGTGCTGCGGGCATTTATTTCTTTTGTAAGTAATTGTATTCGTTGGCTTTTTGCCTGGAAAACGTTCGTTAAATTCGTGATGCTGTCTTCGTCGTTTTCGCACGCCACTGGATTTTACTTCTACAAACAACCCGAAAAAATGCAGAATGCTGCTAATGCACATTAAATACAATAATAGCACGGCGATGTTTCAGAAAGGTCATCATAAAACTTGCTGAACAGGGACGACTTTTTCTTTTATATAAGTGTATCATCAGCTTTCAACTATGTATTTTATTATAAAAAACAATTTTTATATTGTATTGTACTATTATGCGTGTTTTTTTTTATTATCTAACTAAAAGCTACTAGTGCAGAGGTACCTCAGCGAATCAAGACGTTTATTTTATCAAACAGGTTTTACTAATAATTAGGAGTGTTATAATTGATTTTTTGTCTTTACATTTTATGAAAGAGAAACCTTGAACAAAATGACGATATTTTTCTTTTGGAAGTGTTGAAGTTGCTATGAATGAATGGAAGAGTGTCGCAATTTTATCGTATCGTGCAGCATAAGAATTCCACATAATAGCGCTGGATTGTTGCATTGTACTTTCCATTTTGACACAAATAGTTTTACCATTAAAAAAGCGCCGGAGAACATTAAGACGTTCAACTGTGGAAAATTATCTGTACCGGGTGGTAAGAGAGTGCAAAAAAAATCGGTTCAACTTACTTCTTACGGCCCGCAGATAGTTACTGAATTCCTTTTGTAACCTATTCGCAGAATTCTGCTGTTTCGTGAAGTTCTGTAGGTGTTCGTCGAATATTTCATCGGCTGTCCTGTCCACTTTCCCCAGGTTCTGTAAAAGCTGAAAAGGAAATAATACGTAAATGTCTTCATAATTATTTAATATTGTAACTAATCCAACACAACTTGGCTACGAAATACAAAGATTCAGAATTCAAATTCAATTTTACTTTTTGAAATTTGAATTAAAAATTAAAATAAAAACAACGCTAATTCTGTAATTCATAAACACTGGTTATACTGTAGCCTTGAAAAAAATCGTATGTCGTAGCTTGCATATTCATTGCTCATATGTCAAAAAATTTGATTAACCTCAAAATGTTCGTATGCGGACAAGATCTAGCTTTTAATCGTTAATTTTTGTTGTTGAACGACACATGTTCGTTGGTGGAAGTGGGCAACGTAAAGAGATATTTTGAAAGTAATACTTTCATTTTCAAAAGAATCTATTAAAATAAATTACCTGAATTCAGTGCCTTCGCATAACCTAATTTTTTTATTCTGACAGTTCTTGCGATAATCACAACATCTGTCTACAGTTCAATCTAAGATACGTACTTTTGTTTCCAAGGCTGACGCGAGGTAGGATTTTGTTGAACACTCGATACAACGCATGGATTATAATTAAATTCGCAATAATGTATGTAATTATCGTTAGCGTTGACAATTATGTTTGCGTCAGAAGATACTGGGTGTTTCGGACCACTCGTCTGAGCCCTTCTTCTTGAAAATTGGAAAGGCTTTCTAAAGAATTCGACTTGTTTCCATCTTATAAGGGCCAACCAAAGTAGGCGTAATCAGAATGAATTTAAAAATATTTTAAAAGCAACATATTGATTTAGTTACAGTCGAACAGAATTATAAATAAGATACAAATTTTACTCACATAATTTTTTGCTTTGATGGCTTTCGAGAAAAATCGCCAAGTATTTTAAACATACGTGTCGTCTTTTAATTGAAAACGCAGCGATACAGAAAAAAGTCTTTAGTAATTAAAGACAAGGCTACCTAAACAATTCAATGTTGACACAAGCATTTTTCAAGGCCAATAATGTTTTAATATGTTTTGATGATTTTTTCCAGAAAACTATTAAAGGGTCGCTACTTTAATCGCTGGTTAACTTTAATCTTTGGTTTATTCCCAAGGAAACAATTGTTTTTACAATAATTGTAGACATGGGAATAAACTAAAGGTTAAAGTGACAGAAGTACCGACCCTAAGGGTGGCATTCACATGCGAGGATGTCCGGAGGATCTGTCCGATGTATCTATCCGGGCTATCCGGCGTACAAATCCGCACGCTCGCTATTTGTGGTCCAAGATGATGAGCACAGTCAGCGAACCTGACATAAATATCTGTATTTCTGTATGTGCGTAGCCTTTGGCGATAAATTTGTTCGCCACACGCGGAAGCGCACATGCGTCAACTTTTAGTTGACTTTTACGAATTGGGCACATTTCATAGATAGTAGAATAGAGTCTTTTTTTCTATTTTCAAATAAGTATACAGGGTGTTAGGTTATTGCTTGGACAAATTAAAACTGTAGATTAAGGGTGTCAAATGGGATCAGAAAGTATCTAGACATAATGGATTTTCGGGACATTTTGAAAAAATGCAAAAAGAGCCAACCATTGAGGACCGCTGATAGTACGTATGTAGCGAGCGCCTATTAAAGCTGATGTACCTTGCAGTGTCTCTTGCCCGTTGCACGATTGCAATAATTGTTTGACGATTCGGTGTACGACGCAAGGGATACCGCCACCGATATCTACGCACTACAGCACGTACATTGCACCTACATTCTCCGTACGTTAGAATAATGTCAACAATTCCGTTATTTGTGTAAGCTGACCCTGACCTAACACTGACCTTTACACTCCGAAATCTGTTGAGACACTGAACGTGCGTTATTTGCTTGTCGTAAAGCAATAAACCATCTGGGAAGTTATGGTAAGGGATCGCCCGCCCGGATAGCGTTCGGCACGTGGGTGTAACAGTAGATAAGAAAATCAGTGGTTTCCAAACAATTTTTATCGATTTTTGTTTGAATTTTTTTCCCGGAAAACGAAAGCCACAACACACTTCACAGACGGTTCTCAATACGTGGTTTGAAGGTGTCCAGTTAATTACCTAACACCCTGTATATCCCCCTATTCTAACTATGTACAAGTTCCTTTTTATCTGTAGTAATTATGCAGTCATGCACGCCCATTAAAAATTTCGACTTGAAAGGAATGCTCGTAGTTCTGTTAATACTTGTTCATGTTAAGAAACTAATGACGGATCTTATTTGGCAGAAAATCCGATAAATGTGGGTCAAAGAGGGATCTGTTTACAAATAGATCCGCCGCACATATTCGCATTTTTGACAAAACTCATTTTTGATGTTATTTTTCAAGATTATGCATGTGATACCTACTTGCGTGGAGACTATTCTATAAATTAATACGAAAACTTTAACCTATGTAAGGAGTTTTGCTTGCAATAATTTTTTATAATGACACATCTTAAATATGTTTCTCGTTACTGAAAATAATTTAAATTCGTACACTTACTCATGTTTAGTTAGAAAGTAAAAATAAACGGGTTGAATGATGTGTTTCTAGTCACCAATGAAAATAACTAAATAATTTACATACCTTGAAAAAATTAGAACTAATCATTTCAAATATTGTCCGAAAGTATCAATTCCACAAAAAATATTCCCAATGCTTTTCGAACATTTTGGATTTGGATTTTCAAAATTTTTATCAATTTTCAATTATTTTGATTCGATTCAAAAACTGATCATAGTTTTCCAAAAATAAACAATAAAAAGTTTCCCCGTGTACCTATGTATTACCAACTTTATAAGAGTTTAAGATCAACGGTGAAGAATTTTATTCATTGGTCTTCCAATCTCCGGCTAGAATATTCCAATAATACTAAGTAGTACTGTGGATTGAAACATTGAAATTTTTAATTTAACTATAGTACCTACCTACCTACCTACTTTTACTGAAATTGACTTAAAATAAGCAAGTTTCAAAATGAACTAAAACAAACATAATAGTGTGGTGTCATTATGAAAAATTGAAAATGTCAACTTTCAGTCAATGCTGGTTGAAAAGGGTTAAAGTAAATCAAAATTTCCATTAAGTTGAATTTAATAAAATAGAACAAAAGTAAACCTAGTTGCTCGATACAAGTATATGAAGACATTCACCTTTTCAATGTTTCAACTACTTATTAATTGGCGAAAGGTAAAATTAAAACGATTTCAACAAATAACAACTCATTAAGTTATGTTAGCAATTTCGTACAAAATACTGTAGTTGTCTAAAAATAGGTTTCTAGAACGTATTCACGAAATTTTTATATATTACAAAATGAGAAACTTTATAAATATACACTGTTCACGATCTTTTTAGACTCTAGAGGGCCATGCTTTTTTTTCGTTAAGTTACGTACATGATTTTTGATAGAACTCAAAATGTGACAAATATAAACTTCTGACACTTTAATGTCAGTCCCATCGACTATATTGCTTCTTATACTCTACGATGGCATGAAGAAAGTAAAATAATAGCATTAAAACAAATAATTACTTGTGACTTTGTAATACTAAGTCAAAATGCTCAAAATCATCAATGTTTTTTGGCATCAGTTTTCAAAAATATAACCATCAAATTAAAATGGAACATATTCACTTGGAGGTACCAACAAAAATGTCACCCTAACATGGCCTGCTCTGAGTCTAAAAAGATCGTGAATGGATTATAGAACAGAGTTAAGCTATCAACATTCTAAATACCACTAACGTAAAATATTTATTTATTTGTATTTATACAGGGTGTCCACCGAGTGCCGCGGTCTTCTCTACCGTCTATAGTATTTAAGATTTAAAAAATTTAAACGAGCTAAGATGTAACTCAGTCAGCTCTACTACTTCATAAAATCGCTTTAAATTATTCTAATATCCTTTTGTAATTTTTTAAAATTTAATTTGATTTTAATAATTGTCGTTTAATATGAATTTTGATTTACAACTGGAAATTTTTTCCAAACGATTTTAAATTTGGCGCTTATACCAATAATAGTTCAAGAAATCAAAAATAGACGGCGCCAGTTTCTTTTTTATACTGAGGGAACGTAATGACTTTAATCTACGTTTTTAAATAAAATTTTCTATTAAATTTGTTTTTAATGAAATTAAGAATTCAATTTTTTTCAGTCATTGTCATTTAATACGATTTAAAAAAAACTAAGAATTTTCTCGGAGTGTTTTTACACTTGGTTGAAACTTACATACAACTGCATAGTATAGGAAAGCAAACACAGATGGCGCCAACGAAATTTCGTTCAATAATTAAGAAAAATTAATTTCTTTTTTAATTAATTTTCTTTTCTTTACTGTTCTCCGAATAATTTGGAGGGAACAATTGCTTTAATACATTTTTTTTAATTACGTTTTTCTATTAAGTACATTTTTTAAATGAAAATAAGAGTTCAATTTTTTTACTTACTGTCATTTAATACGATTTAAAATAACTGAGAATTTTTTCCGAATAATTTTAAATTTGGTGCTTACATATACATAGGTAGTACATACGTACGGAAAAGCAAACACAGATGGCGCCAGCGAAATTTCGTTCTATAGGTGAGGGAAATTTCAACACTCTAATATTCTCTTGTGATTTTTAAAATTCAGTTTAATAATAAAAAGACAGTTCCACAAAATAAGAATTTTTAATAAATATTACTACTACACATTTAATATGAAGTTTGATTTACAAAAAAAAAAAAAAACTGAACGTTTTAGCAAGTGATTTTAAATTTGTTGTTTATACCAACAATAGTTCGGGGAACGAAATATAGATGGCGCCAAAAAGAAAATCTTTTCATTACTGAGAGAACTGAAGCGATTGCTTTAATGTACTTTTTAATGTACTTTTTTACAAAATGAGAAACTTTGTAAATAGAACAGAGTCAAGCTATCAACATTCTAAATACCACTAACGTAAAATATTTATTTATTTATTTGTATTTATACAGGGTGTCCACCGAGTGCCGCGTTCTTCTCTACCGTCTATAGTATTTAAGATTTAAAAAATTTAAACGAGCTAAGATGTAACTCAGTCAGCTCTACTACTTCATAAAATTATTTTTGGCTATACAGAGTGTTCAGTAACTGAGAGCCATAGCAAGACAGTTGTAAAATATAAGAATATAATTATTTAATTACACTCTACTTAACAGTGGTGTATGGAGGAAGTAAACAGTTACATTTTATGAGGAAATTTAATTTATAGATAAGTATAATGTTATAATTTCTTATTAATTAATACTTATATCTTAAGTATACATGTATCTACTGCATCTGACATGTGTATAGATTAATCAAGTGCTAATGTTATTAATAATTAAATGTTTCAAGATGTGTGATATACATTATGGTCCCAAGAATTATTGCGGTAACAGACTGGTTATAAGTTAGAATAATAAATGTACTAATTGTAAATTTGTTTTTTATTTTAAAATATATATATGCTACGAATTAACTTTGAATACAGTAAATTATTTCACTTACAAATGTTATCTCACCAGGATTAACTGTGTTTATTTTTAGATTCAAAAGTGAATCAGTATGAAAACCGATAATCATGCAACTACACTACTTACTACGAATGTTTTTTTTTGTGTGTACTTTGTAGTCTTTGTACATACATACATCAGGCTCTTATAATTTCCGAAATCAAATATTGTTTACACAGACGCCTCAGATGTTTGGCTTAAAATTAGAGCTGCCGGATATATTTTTGCAATTATTTTGAACTTAACGAATAAACGCAGCGCTCTAACACTAAAAATAAATATGATTGCATTCAATCACCAAGAAAAATGAAAAGTTTCAGGGGCTTCTTGAATAGATTTATGAGCTACAAATGTGCAACAGTTTCAACAACTTGCAGAAGTTAAAAATATCCGCTCTTGTACACAACGGAAGTTACTCAAGTTTACGACGATTTTTCAAATGTGTGTCGCAGTAAATGCAAAAAAAAAACACAATCTCTAATCATTATATGATCAGTATGCTCGGTATTTACACAGCAGTTAGCATTCATTTGCGAAATTTTAAAAATAAATCTCGTATAACGGCGGGATTACATATTCAGGCTACTTGTTTCACTTCCCACCCAGTAATGAGGTACTTCTAATTAGAAAACTTAAATAATCTTCGTTATATATGTAATTTGATATCTAATTTAATGATCTCCAACATGGGCATTTTTAATACAATACTTTGTGTCAAGTCAGATTATTACAGTTATTTAAAGAATATTAAATTTAATATTTAAAGAAAATTAAGTCTGTAAACTAAGCAAATCATTAAAAACGTTAATTTTTAATAAATGATTCGAAAATAAGTAATAATTAAATTCTTCCTCAGTAATAAATAATAAATAAATAAACGAACTTGATTTGTCAAACAATAGTTGGTTTTAAATAGAAATTTATTAAATTAGTGAGTACTTTATTAACACGTAGGTATGCGCATAAATTAACACAACATTTTACGTTTTGAAGGAGAAAATCACAATTAAAGATACTAAATGTGATTAAGTATTAATATGTAAAACTCAATTAATTAAATATTGGATTTTGCATACACGTTATCCTGAAAGTGTGCTAGCTGCATGTTAGCGTTGTTTCTACTCTCATAATTAAGTTAATTAAAATCAAAACTACTTTCTTTACTAACAATCTGTTACTTTTTTTACTTTTATGTATACATATTACGTGTATAAAAAAATAATTCGTTAATGTTTTCATTTCTAACGGATACATTGTTCTAAACAGCACTTATTTGTACCAATTAATTTCTATTTTAATTTTTCCTCTAAAACATATGGTTTTTATATTTATTTCACAGTATTGTTTTTACTCTTCCTGTCTTAAATTTAATATAACTACATATCCGTATCATTTGTATAATTAAAAATAATAACAATTGAGGAAACCAAGTGTAAATAATTTTTATAATCAAACAGCATAATGAAATGAAATTTAAAGAGGAACCAATAAGATTTTTAAAAATGCCTGAATTATCACAAACAATTAATACTGTCAGCTTAATTTCCTAGTGTTCATTATAAATTTTGAGTTGTGTCACTTTTGTATCCGGGGTGCGATATATGTATGTTGTTTTATCGCATTTCCTTTTATTTAAGATAACGTAAATTAAAATTTAGAAATCTGCATCAAGAGTAAACGTTTTTTACATTTTAATTAAACAAAATCTATGTTTAATGCTAAAAAGAAGCGGGTGATATTTCATTTTTGTTTTCCATCAAAATATAATTAACATTTTATACTGTTTTATAAATTAACATTTTTTTTTCTTTTTTTACTCCTATTAATTACACTCGATTAAAGGAGAAAGCACGATACAACCACATATTGAAGTTTTAATTACAGATATGTATGTTCATATAGACAAAGTACATATTATTAATATATTAATTATTAATAAAATGTGTAGGTACCATTCAAAATATGTATATAAACAAAAACCTGTACATACTTTTATAGTTCTAAATTTTTTTATTATTTTAAGTGGCATTATTAATTTGCTTTTCTTTCTCAAAAATTTGAAATGTTTACATTTTCTCACACGCTTACTTTTATGTTTTATAATTTCATCTTTGCAAAGCAAGTAATAAAAGAAAAGTGTACTTGGCATCGTCATAACTTTTTAATTTTTTTTCTAAAGCTGTTACAGGCTTCCAAATTGTGGAAATCTGTGGTTTCTGAAATTCCTCAGAATGCTAATGTCTTTTTATCCAAGAACGGGACTGTGAAGCTTTCTGTGCCCTTCTTTATTACATTAAGTGCAAAAATGCGATATAAACGTTTTAGGCTGTGCTCACACTGATTAAGCAAAAACGTCTTCGGACAAAACGTTTTTGACTAATTTTGTTAGAAAGCGTTTTTTCAATGCTTTAAATAGGATCAGGCAGACACTGGTACATCAAAACAAAAAGTAGTTTAAAGTACACTAAAACAGTTTTTACTCAAAACGTTTTGATCTAATGACTGTGATTTTAACATGAAACGAAATAGTTACATTACCACAAAAAAAAAAAACGATTTATGCTAAAGTAGACGTTTTTTCCTCGTAAACTACGAAGTTTCCTTGACAGAGAGAGAGCACGTACCTTCTTTCGAGCAAACAAAATAGGAGAGAAAGAAATATGAAAAATTGCAATGTGTGTAGGTTCCACAAACCGATTATTTCGTTGAATTAAAATACATCGTAAAAAAAAAACGCCTTCGAAGCTTATGCTAGGCTTTACCTTCTTATCAATGTAATTAAACGAACAAAACATTTCGATGTGTTTCTGTTAGATGTGCAAACAAGAGCGGATTTAGGCATGGTTTTTAAGGGCTGAAGCCCAGGGCCTCGTTCAGTCAAAGGGCCCCCTTCGTTATCAAAAACTAAAACTAAAAACAATCTAAATTAAACATTTCAGAAAAATTTCACGAAAATTTTTTTCGTACCTAGATAAAGTTTAAATCATTGGTTTGCAAAAATGTTGCATTTGAATAAAATATTAAATATCAATGTTTTAATGATAATAAATAGCAAACAGGGCGATTTTTGTTTTTGTTTTCTTAGTCTTTATTCTTGACCTGAGAATTTGTTCCTTCGTTTTTTTGTTTGCTACTCAAAGTAATACCTAAAACATTTTATTTCTGATTTATGTTTGATGTTTGTTATGTAGGTATACAAAACCGTTTTTTTTTTGTCCGAAAACGTTTTCGATTCATCAGTGTGAGCGCAGCCTTATTTCTGAGAAATACTGGTTACACTTAATGTTTCTGATATTCTAAATGTTTATAATAAAACCAATACACAAAAAAAGAAAACGTTAAAATTACAAATGCATGAAAAGTATGATTGCATAAGATACATGTCTTGTACAGGGTGAGGTACGGAAGAGTATTTATGTATTTTGAAGTTAATTGTCTGAATGAAATTGAGGTGAAATTAACTTATTAATGCTTTCATGCTTAGTGCTTGCCGTGGTTATCTTTCAAGGAGTTAATATTATCCAGGAAAAGAGAAAGAATTAACTTCGGAGGTAATAGTTTGTATCCCTAAAGGAGCTAGTATTATCCAGAGAGTGTCACGCATGTCTATCCTTAAGGAAGTTAGTATTATTCAGAAAATTAAAGAATCTCTACTGTTGCGGCAGTCACTTGTGTCTTAACTTGTATCAACGCTTGTATACAGTAACTACTCCAAAGACTGGAATGTACTTTTTTCAATATTGCATCTGTTACAGAGATTTTCTTATACCTATACCTCAAGATGTAAAACTTTATGAAATAAGTGTTACAGGCATTTGGTTATTGTTTTTGAAATATTTGTAACAACAAATAAAAAATCAAATATAAACCGTCTTTTATCCCTTGTTCTTTTGTGCAGAAATAATTGAACTCCTATTGCAGGAGAAATTGGAATATAGATATTGATAAGACCTTGCCAATGTTCCCCTGTAAATAAGGTTTTTATCATCTATGGTATCATTTGCTTTTAGATCACTATTTTTAACTCACTTGTTGCTATTATATTTAATACGCAAATAAAATAAATTGTATTCTAATGTCCGTTTTACACAGTCAAAGAAATTGATAGATTTTTGTCCTTGAATTTATTCATGCGTGTAATACATAAAATCGTCGTGAATAAATCGACGACAATAAATTCATGAATAAATTGCCAAATTAGAACTAGCTTTACAATTGGGATTAACTGAAAGACGACAATAAAAAGTTGGACTGGTAATACAAAGTGACATTTGCAATAAATTCAACGATTTCTTCATGAATAAATTTGCAAATAAATCCACCAATTTCTTTGACTGTGTCAAACGGGCATAAATCAAGCATTCACACCACAATTGGTGAGCATATACTAGTCATAACTTGTAATGAGAACGTCAATCCCCTTCCCTCATAAGCAGAATTTACCAATAGATGAAAAGAAAATATTAAATGTGAACTAATATCCTTAGGATGACATTTTTACTTTTTTGGACTAAATGATCACCGCATTTAGTCCAAAAAAGTAGCGGAAATTCTAAAAGTCACGGAAATTCTAACAAATTCTTTCAAAGTTGCATCATTAATAAGTCCATATATTCTTTAAAAAGACAGTGTCTACAAGGGTTTACATTTCATTAATGTTAGTACTAATTAAAATCGATTAAAAAAGGACTAAACTCAGTTCAATAATATGAAACAGCTACTAAAATTGATTTATGAGGATTAATATAATTTACATTAATCTGGGATTATTCGTTGTGATAAGAGCACATCTAAATCCTTTAGAATGATTAATTCTAGACAATGCGAAGTATTGTCAACCATTATATGGTATAAAGTGAGTACGTACTTCACCGTGCGGCATTCCGCAGTTTTTATCTTATGCGTATGTAAAGCATAAAATTTTTAGAAGGAATTTCTTACGGCTCGCATTTTTTCAACAATTCTATATCATTTACATTACTGTTTTTCATTGTGGAATTTGGAAGGCGTGTCTAATAGATTTGAAAATAAAAGCAACTGACTCACATTTAATCACCGTTTAGAATACAAATCGTTACTAATACGTGATTACGAACAACGGAAAATAATTCAACAAACCAAAACGTTTCACACATGTGGCATAACCAAGTGGATTTTAAATAAGCGGAATGCCAAATTACCTGTACTTTATTTCGATGGTAGATTCGTTTAATTAAATAAATTATCGTCACAGTATCTGTAATGTTGGATTTAATCAGTTTGTTTATAACGCAACTGATCTCTGTGTTTCATTTTAACACGCCCTAACAAGTTCAAATTGGCATACAATACAATTCCTTTTCCGTTTATTGAGCAAATTAAGTCTGAATAGAACCGACGATTATTTCTTCCTTCGCCTGACGACTCGATCATTATCTGTTGACTAAACATGTGTGTATGTTTAACATATTTCAGCATCAATACGTACAGGAATACCTCGCCCATAACCAAACTACCGTTAGTTGACATACACATTGCTTAATATTGTATATTAGTCAATGGCTACATTTATAATGTTTACACGGAAGCAACTATTTGGTTCCTGTAAAATATTTTATATAAATTTAGTAGGTACATGTTTGTGTACATAGAAATAAATGAAGGAGTAGCAGAATTACGACGTGATAATAAATAAACAGTGATGACATTTGATACTCATGCTTGTACTTTATGAGGAAATTAAATAAAACAATTTTGAAATAGAGGTTCCTCATTTGTTACTGTTACTGAATTGTTATAAAATTATTTAAGTAACGTATAATGATTAGGTATATATAATGTAAAAGCAAATATTTTGCAGATTATTGTCTTAGTAACTAAAGAATTCTACAAGTTTTTACTTATTTGCATACGTATTAATTGATTTTTAGAATAAAGTGATAAAAAATAAAGGTATGCAAGAATTTTAATACAGCATTTTTAATAGATCTTAAGATAAGTAATGGACCTATTAAGTTCTTCAATGTCTACAATCCACAATTAACAGTTAAAATAATTGATCATAAAAATACACTGCTCATGAAAATTCAAACGGATATGAAAAAACCTTCAGTCATTGTTGATAACAGTGTACTTATTATTGGGCTATGCAATAAACACAAGTTTTAAAAACACACATAGAATATTTTGATGGGACCTGAAAGACATACAGAATATGAAAGCAAGAATGTAATAGGTAATCAAATCATGAAGGACATGTAAAGAATAACAGCTCAGACATGGAACAAACGAAAACAATAAAATACATTTAAAATTACAAATCAATTAAATTACGTAATTTATGGCAAAAGAAAGGAAGATGTCACGCTAAAACTATAAACACCAGATGTTCACAAAATTAAAGGTATTTCAAGATACCTTTCGATTACGTTAGTTATAATAACGACTTTAATTAACTAGAACTTATACAGAAACTGATTAATTTAATGTTAGAAATCAATTTGATATTGTAATGAGCCGTTTAGAATCCTGATGAGTTTTCACTAATTCATTGCTTGGACGACGACACTTTTTTTCACTAGAATGGAAAGTGTAAACGAAACAAACGTAATCATGTCCAAAAGAATGAAACAGAAATTGATATTTTCCCACACAAGAGAAGAATAAATAAAAACGAAAACTGCATTAAGTAATGAAAATGTTATCATTTTCTCAGGTACAATTTCACAATTATTATTATACGAGTATGATATGATCATTATGTTTCATTCACTGTACTCATTGCTGTTTATAACATGTAGGCAATGTTTTTAAGATCCAAAACAGCAGGTGTTTATCATTTCTCACCAGCCAGCGCCCAAACAAACACCTCTGCCTTTTCAATTCCAAACAAAGCACCTTAATTGACACGAAATTAAAGAAAAATAAGAGCACCAGCTCGATTAAAACATTCGAAAACCTTAGGCCTCTTAAAAATTCCCATAAAATTTGCATTGAAACAAATATTTCACTTTCCCACACACCGCATTCCATTTCTACACACAGTATTTAATTCTTGGCAAGCTTGTGCTTCGTTGCATCCTTCTGTTGAATATTAAGTCCTCAACGGCATTCGGAAACGTAGGTGATCGTGAAATGTCACTAGGTTAAACATAATCAATAAATAAATAATTACCTAAAATACTTTCTTCAAAAAAGAAAGAAATATTTGAGAGATTTAAATATTTCAATTACCTACACGATTCCTTGACGAAAGATACGTGAAATAATACGGAATTGCAAGGACAGCGGGTTTGTTACAGTGATTAACATGCGAACGCAAATGAAACGTAAGTAGATACGTATCTGTTAGATTATGAGTACGGCAAATATTTGAAGAAACTCCTGTAATTATATTTTATGGATCTTCGAAGAGATAAGAGAAACTAAAAATTCTTAAATCTTCCTCGCGCTAAAAAAAAAAGGTGAAGAATTCAACCTTTTTAATTATACACGTTTTGATCTTAAAGGTTACATGAATTTTACTATTCGACTTGTCTATTTTTTTAATTTAAACAATGTAGACGTGAAAAAGTAATTACTGGTTCCGTATTATTGATTATCTTTATTACATTTGATATTTAAAATGTGTTTTATGGTTTTTATTTTGTAAAACGTAAATGAAGGAAGGATATATTAGTTAGTATTCCATATTTTTTGTGTTAAAAATCCAAAAACGAATTAATTTTATTTTCATGATACAAATGGGCACAACTTTTCTTAACTTAGCATCTTCAAAGCTCTTTAGCCAGGCGAGTTTGTCATGTATAAAATTCTGACGATTTATTTGTCTGGTGCAAATTTTATAGTGTTGTTATGGTTTATACTTTATGCTAATTTCTTGTTTTTTATTCGTTTTACTCAGGGCGATGAATTCGTCAGTGAAGTCAGTGTATTAGTTTTGTGGGCAACAGCAATTCACTTAAAAAAAATTGATTGTTACAATCAAATTAAAATTTGAAAAGAAAATAAACGACATCGTAAGTAAATTATCTAATTGTATTAGAGAAGAATGAATTGGGAATGATCTGAATTCCGCATAGACACAGCTTTTTATAGCAAAATTTGTTGTTTGTTTTTTCATTATCTAGATACGTCCAAGTATTTTGATTTCGGGCGCCCTCTACGCTTTCATAAAGTTTTTAGTTTCAAATTATGTTTTGTCTCTCTGATTTGCAGGTAAGTAAGTACATTTAAAATTCATTACATTTCTAGTATCCTATTTCGCACAAAATTATTTACAAACTTTCATAAAACAAATCCTTACCTACAAGCTTGTCGTGCTGAAACTTATTCGAATTCATTTTGAATGTCTTTGTTTTAATATCTACTTTATTAAGACTTTTTAAACACCACTAACACTAATACAACTAAACACATTATAAAGTCCTTTTTGATAATAGTTTAATATCTTTTTTAGGTTTTGTCCAGTAAAATAGAATTGTGAGAATAACATATTCTATAGCAGGTACAACAATAACATAGCAGTGCATTTAAAGTAGGTGTTCAAAACACTTCCTTGTTGCTGTTCTGAAAATGCGTTTCAAGGTTTTTAAGATGCTCAAATGCAATAAAATCATGTACTGCAAAGTGGAAATGATATGTAGGGCTTCATGATAGGATTTTATGGATTCAGCAGCGCAAGGTATAATTTCCACCATTTCACCTTCTGATTCATCATCACTATTCTCGGATTCTTCAACATTTGGGGAATGATCAGTATTATCGAACGTTTCTTCTTCCGTTTGCCCTTTTTGGTGCATATTGTGACAAGATGCAATTAAATTCATGCATTGGATTTATTTAGCAAACTTAAACAACGGAACGTCAACGTAAACAACGGAACCTTGACACCTGCGTGAAAAGACCTTGAACACGTTGGAACGGATTTAAATTATTTCGTTATCTCTCGTATCTTTTCGGCGTCGGTAGAATTCCGAATTGCTCGAGTTACACTTCCTATAAAAACCCCGCGATCTGCATATAAAGATAAGATTAAGATTATAATCAGCTGTCAGTACAGCGTGTAACTTCTTGTACTTTGATTTGTGTTGTGAATTAAGGATGTGAGTATTTAAGTTATATTTGTATAATTCATGTTTGTCTGTATTTATTTATGTTTAATATAATATTTAAGCTACGCTATGCCCCTTGTTTCGATTTATACCGTAACAATATCTATAAATTCTTCTGCTCTTTGAAGGTCACCTGCTCCTAAGTTTTTTGCATGCCGCATTAGTCCAGCAAGTATTGACAAGGATAGCTCATCTTCCGGGTCGTAATCAATTAAACTTTCTTCACTTTTTTGAATCCAGCCTTACGGAAACGATTCTTGATTGGTGTGGAATTTACCTTACTCCATGCTGTCTTTATAAAATACCTCTAATACATTGATAGATTTTGACAGCTCAGACATAGATTTCACATTGTCCACTTTTGATAGAACATTTTTCAATATAAGATCTCGATAATAGAATTTAAAATTTTTGATTATACCTTCGTCTAAGAACTGACATACTGAAGTCGTGTTGGGGAGTAAAAACACAATTTTCATAGTTTTTTAGTTCAATTGACGAGGATGGGATCCGGCGTTGTCCAGAAATAAAAGCACTTTTGCTCTCTGGATGGCCATTTTTCTATCGAATTGAAGTAACCATTCATACATAATATCTTGTGTCATCCAAGCTTTTTTGTTTGACTTCCAAGTTGCTGGTAAATCTTTGATGGCAATGTTTTTCAAAGCACGAGGACGAGCTGCTTTCCTAATAACCAATAAATATTCTTTTCCGCCATCCATGCTTGCGTAAAACAATTTTCTTTAGAAAACTTTCCACCAGTACACTTTTCTGATTTAAATGTTAAGGTTTTATCTGGCAACGTACGGAAGAAGAGTCCACTCTCATCTGCATTGAAAATATCCTTCGGTTTGTTACCAATCAACACGACACGACTTCGCCCGACACGTACTTAAAACTGATGTTATGTTGTTTTCTCCACTTTTGCAACCACCGTGGGATACACTAAAGTTTTTTTGCAATATCCTTGGCTTTCGTTTTCACCAATGGTCCTGATATGGGAATGTTGTGATTACGGGCTTTCGCGAACCACTCAGAGCACCTTTTGTCTATATCGAAACCCTCAGTTTTCAAAAAACTTTTGCTCAACATTGACACCAGATACCCCACTCGTTTCTTATATCTTCTTTCTGTTTCGCGATTTGTGCGGCCTGCGTTTTGCCAATATTAAATCTCTTTACTAAATCTCGAACTGACACTTCTTCAAGGTTCAAAACGTTAACGCTTTCCATCTTCTCTCTAAAGGTAAGCACTTTCTTTTTTGGCGCCATTTTATGCATCCCTCACACAAGAATCTCAATAACTAACAGTCATTAAACAAAGGAAAATGAAGTGAAATGGCTAGAACGGGGATTCCCCAAATGTAAATTACAATAAACGCTTTTGTCCTCTTTAACGAACATTGCTCGTCGTCCGTTCATTAGAGCTTCGTGTCCGTTGTCCGTGTCCGTGTCCTGGTGAATCCAATTAAATGTCAAATTAATTTGTCATTCAAAACAACTCAAAAAATCGAAATCGAAATCGGTGTCATCGAAACGTTGGCGTTGCGTCGTTTATAATGTCTTATAAGGTAAATGAAACACATTTTTCAAAAATTTATGAAATATAAATCTATAAATTCTGAACACCTCAAGTGATTTACTTTACTAGAGAATTTTTACCGTAAGAAGTAGACAATGCGCAGAAACGAGTTTTCGTCAGACGAATCCGTATTTAAAAGGAGGTTGCACTACAGTGGCCTAGCAGCCATGCGAAGTTCACCGAACTACTTTATCAGTAATCTTACCACTCCTTACTGGGGCTTATTTTGTTATCTGTCTCCCCTACATCACTGATCATCAGATGTTCGCAGTCCGCCGGTCAGATTTCGATGAGTCATCGCGTACTTCTTAGAGTGAAGTGTCGAAAAAATATTGTATACAACACGGCAGTAAAGTATTTTTATCGAACTCGTTTGCTTGCTCGCCGCGGCTTCGTCTTGGCTCGCAATTTGCAAACTTATTCGATAAAGTGCCACTTTACTGCCTTGTTACATAAATAACTACATATTTGTTGATTTACCCGATCGCATTACAGCGAAAAACTTGAATCATGGCTTTCTAGATTGAAAACCAAAAAGTCTCTTTTTCAATGTCATGGGAAACATACTTACCAAAATGACAGATTTTTGGACACGAAACGATCTGTATATTCCAAATATGGAAAAATATACAGGGCGTTGCATTTAAAATAAGAAAAACAAAAATTCTGTATTGATTGCTGCATGTTAAAAATTCGTTTCTCTATTAATTTATCTTCTCTAGATACCATTTCAATCGTTTAAAAAATAAAATTTAAAGTTCATGCAGTGTAGTAACAAAAAAAGAATAAGAAAGGAAATTTTTCGAAATTTAATTTTGCAACTGACAACAAAATTGTGACAAAAGATAATTTGATTGACAAAACTTTGTATGCAATACATATTGCAACATAAGCACAAAAAATCACAATTAGTTACCCATTACAAAAGTGAATGGAGATTAGTGAAGAGATAGAAGAACAAGTACCTACTGTAAAAAATTGCTGAACGCAGCGAGTGAAGCGGTATTATACGTATTGCCTTCAAAATTAAAAAAAGTCTACGCTAAGCGTAAGTATCAATAAAATGAAAACTCCCTATGTCATCACTTTTACTCCCTAGGGAACAAATATATTTTTCTGTCACGATTTTCGTGTTATAGAAACTCTCGGTCGTTAATAAACAAAGTTTTTTAAAATACTCTTCGCCAATTATTCATATCCCACTAAAACACAACTAATAGAGTTTTAGTTTCAAGTTTCTCAAAATATTTTAGACATAAAAAAAACGAAATTAATTGCTTAACATTAATTGATGTCAAATAATAATTTTCGAATTTAGGGCATGCAGTGTGTTACTTCCATTGTTTTTTCTGGGGTTCGTATTTTTATACTCGCCTATAATGGTCATATCGAAATGACTAATACATCCAATGTTTATTGAAAAGAAACAGAAAAATAGGAGACAAACAGATATCATAATGCAGAACGAGTCTGAGAAAGTATCATTTTATTTATAAACCGCATACGTTTTTTCACGTGACCGCATGCACATTCCGGCCACTGTCGTGGTGTATTCGCACCATAGTACGATAAGCAATGGTACCGTGCGATTGGACAAGTTTTATTTATATAATTTAAAATGGGGAATATTAGATTGCCAGTAACGCGGCATCAGTGCCAAGCTGCTGGTGCTATTCTAAGTACGACTTATTTTATTTCTAAACGCTCGGAGAGATGTATGGAGTCTTATAACAAAAATAGCGAACCCGAAAACGCATTATTTTTCTGAATACATTTAACCCTTAAACGGAATATTGTTGGTTTAAATTTATCCCAAATAGTCTACACGTAAAAAATTATTCGTGATGCAATGGAAATAATATAAATAATAATTGGCGTCATTCGCGGAAATAAGGTGTGCGACCTTGTACACACAGCTCAGTAGGATTTTGTTTTAGCATAAGACGTCCTGATCAAAAATCTATCTTCTTTAAAAATGAAGATATTTGAAGCTAAATAAACGTGTCGAATACATAATTGACACACTTTCTACGAAAGTAGGAAACGACCTGCCCGCAGCTATTATTACTTTTATAAGATGTACCGCCGCAAAAATATAAAAGCCGCAAATTAAATGATCACAAAATAATATTTTGCGATGCTACGTGGATTTGAAAATGAAGTAGGCGCGAATATATTTCACCCATACCATTTATAGTTTTGTACATGTGGGCTTAGCAAATGAAAATGGTAACTACATCTCCGTGCCTTATAAAAAAAAAATTAACATAAATTTTTTACTCGCAGCTCGGATCTGCTGCTTTTAACTTGTAAAAACACACACAGCTTTAAATTTAAATCGCATCTATTAATAATTTCCAGCACTGAGCACTGAACACGTTTAAAATGCAATCGCAGAAACAATTTCCTATTCTCGCGGTCACGGTCCTCCGCTAATTAGATTTTTAAAATCGAATTAATAAGAACTGGGCCACCAGAACACATAACCTAGAGGCGACGATGGTTCTATGCTACCCTAGAAGGATGTCACTGACCTTTTCCTTCGCCCTTCCTGCATGCTTCTGTACCGACTTCGCCAACAAGGAACCTCTACTTTCTGCCATTTCGGAACTCATACACAACCCTAATTTTCACGAACCACCAGTCTCTCGCGTTAAAAAAATATCGGTAACCAGTAGTGATGTAAGCAACTGGTCACACACCTGACTTCTAGCTCTATCTTACTGACAGTTTGAATATGTAAATGGCACCGCCAAAGGCTAACCTGAACGTGCAGGTAACTTTATCGCGCTTTCTATGTAGATGGCGGCACTAGCTATCATTTTGTTTCAGTATACGCCTCCAAATTACAGTGCTGCCAATTGCCAATATCACAGAATATTAATCTGAAACGGCACTTGACAAGGATATTTAGAATTACATAGAAAGAGTATGAAGTGCATTACCAGTTTAAATGCCTTTTGTGTCCACTCGGCAACACCCGCACGCTTTTTTCCATCGCCTTGCATGAGGGCGTAACGCGAGAGAGAAAAAAGAATATGTTACGCTTGAATCAACAAATTTGCCTATTAGCGTTTTCGATTCACTTGCACTGGCTGCACTCGGTGTATTTGCATCTTCTTCTAACCTCATGTAATAATACGAGATGAAGATACTCTGAGTGCGCACTAGTCCTGTCAATCGAAAATGCTATAGGCGTTTGATTTTAAGATCGCAGCGCTACCGTGGATAAATCTGAAGCTCTGGAAGCTACACGGAATTTTTGTAATGCACGTGTTTAAGTGCGTACTAATACAAATACACAAGTTGATTTAATGTGAATCACATATAACATAATACATCATAACTCGCCAGTGTTGTCAGCATACTGGAACAACGTGACACTAGTAACTTTTTCGAATCACTTGCACTCTGTGTATTTGCATCTTCTTTTAACTTCGTGTAATAACACGAGATGAAGATATTCTGAGTGCGCACTGGTGCGCTATAAAAAACGAAAACGTAGCGAAAAATAGCGAAAACGCTATAGATCTCACAGACAAAAAGTACTAGATTACAAAAATTGCCACTAGATGAGGTTTTAGACTTTTCATTATTCTATTCATGATTTAAGGGACGATCTTTGTTTGTAAACTTCTTGTTACTAAAATGAACATTAAATTTAACGGCAGATTTTGATTAACTTTTAAGGAAATATGTTTTTCATAAGGAATAAAAGTGGTTTTTAGTTTTACCATAAAATGGGATGTCGTGGCAACGTGTAAAAACAAAATATTTAAAGATATACTCCTAATAATTATGTGAAAATTTATTAGGTTCGTTCCATTCGTCAGGATTTCGAGTTCTGAACCGTTCAAAATCGGACTGAGCATGAACAGTGCAAATTGGATACTCCGCATGATTTGAACGTTAACCTGAAATTCTGTCAAATGGAACAATCGTATTATTATCTACTTATTTTATAAAGGAATCAATAAACGTAAAAAATTAAATTCTGGTTATTCTTTGATAATATAATTCACAATCTTTTACAGAGTTTTTCACCTGGTTAATACGCCACCAGAAATACCTACGGCACCACTAGATTGTAATTAGGAATGCGCATCGAATACCGATGTTGAACAAAAATACATCGATGTTTTTAGAACATCGATATTTTCAATCGATGTTTTTATAACTTCGAAGTTAAGCGATAGTCATCTATCGGTAAGTAGGATTACTAAAAGAAGCGAAAATGTTTTCTTTAATTTTTTTTTTTTGAAATTCTGATTTAAAATTAGGGCCTTCCCCGAACATTTCGCGTTCCGAGGTCATAAATACGAATTCGGACAATTTTTGCGTCATTACTGTAAAACACAAACTGCAGTAAGTTATATTTTACAAATTGTGAGTGTTGTACGCATAAGTGCATGACTGTTGCAAGAAAGTGCATTAATAAGTGTATTCATGCTAAGGTGTTGTCTTTTGGTGAGTTTATTTAACTACTACTTCATTTTTTAGATAAAATTTAAATCAAAATATGTTTCATTACTTATCATCTATGCAAAAATTATAAAACCATTACCTGTTGAATTAAGTAGGCAGCAACAAAAAATTCCTTGGCAAATGTCTCGTAATTATATAGAAAAATCGATGTTAGAAAACATCGATATTTTTATTACGATATATTAGCGACATCGATTTTGCTTTTCGATGTTACCATCGATGTTTTGCTATTCGATGCGCATCCCTAATTGTAATTTTATGCAAAAAAGCACTAGACTAGTACAATAGTACTAGCACTGGCAACAGTGTAACTCGCGTCTACTAACACGAATACCACTCCATGGCTCTCGCATGCGCAGTTACGTCAAAATTTAATATAAATGTTTAAGAGTTTAATTCCAATGATACTCATTTCTTCCGAAGTAGCTTTACACAGTTTTTCACATTTTCTACTTTTTCTTTTCGTCGAAAATAAACGTCGCTGTATATCAATTATATTGTTATGTGGTGTACTTTTGCTGCTTGTGCACAGAGAAAAATGAATAGGAGTATTTAGTACAATCATTGTTTATATATTTATAGTTAGTCAACCTAGTCTTCAGAATGTGCTGCCATCTAATAACTGTTGATTAAAACAAAATACATGAACGGCATGTGTTTATAAAGTTTGAAACTCGGCTGAAAGAAAAATTATTTTATCTACTGTCACTGAAATCTAACGAGCGGCTAAAATCTCCGCACGACTCCTTGTGGTGGGAGAGAATTAGCGGTTAATTTGAATTGTGCCTACCGAAGTTAGGATTTCGGAAGCTCTTAAATACATATTTGATCATAAGAGTAATTAGAAAAGACACTGAAGAATTTAAATTAAAAAATAAATTGATTGATTAGGCTAAAATTTTCCACAAAAATTAATATATTGAACCAAGTTCATTTCAAAATTACTTAAAATATTGTTTAATTTAAGGGCATAAAATATTTCATTATAACATACTGAAAAATTAAAATATTTATTTATACGTTATTACAAAAAATATTACATTATGAAAAAAATTACAAATAACTTATAATGTTCAAGTTCTCAATTTCTGTCTACCTGTTTTTTTTTTTTTTAGTTCTTTCTCTGTGGTTTGCCTTTTTCTTTTAGTACTATGGAAAGATATCTGCTATTTTTATTTGCTGATTCTGTAATTGATATTACTAAGGTCTAGTTTTACAATCGTTGAATAACTGTTCGCCGAATATCCTTTAATGTTCCTTCATATCTACTCACACCTACATGGGGCCTTTTAATAATATTGAAAGTGGTATTGTTTCCTTCAATTTTCGGTATATTTCAGAAAGTGATTGTTGATCTTCTTTTAAAAAAAATACATCTTTCAAATTATTTATTAAATTATCACTTTTATTTTTAACCTTATTGCATGTGTTATTTTTTATACTTGATGTAATAGGTGCAGACAGCAAATATGTTTCTGGTTGCTCATTTTCATTACAATAATTATTTTTTTCGTAAGTATTATCCCTAGTGATGTTCTCAACAAGAGAGTGAATATGTTTACAAAATGGGTTTGTACTCACATTTTGCAATACTGACATTAATTTACAACATATTTGTGTTTCTTATAACAATATAAAATTTTTCTTTGGTATTTAACTGATACGTGTTAATATTGATTTGATTGATATTGCAATCAAAAGTTAACGATGCTCTGTGATGATTTATAATTTTTGTTATATGGCAATTAATTTCTCCTGTAGTAATTTTTAAAATTCTTTCGACCGTCTTATCATGAATAAAATTAATTACAGTATGTGGTCTCTTATCCAATCTCTGTATTTTTCTACCTTCCAGACAGAAATATCTAATTACTTTAACATGGATTATACAGGATGTCCCAAATCTCGTTTGAGACTGAAACAGTATATAGAGAGGCGCAAAAGAAACAACTTTTTTCAATACTTTTCTTCCAAAAGTCAATAATAAGGGAGTTATAATTCCCTGGAAGAGGGATAAAACGTATTTTTCTTTCGGCAACATCTACTGAATCCTTTAAGTTATCAAACTAATATTTGAAACTTAGGTATAAGGTACCTAACTGAACATTTACAATGCATTTGTCAGATCCTTCCTCCCTTGTGACATATCAAGCTGTAAGATATGGCGAATTAAACTTCAATTTTACTTAACTACTCAAGAACTGGACAATATTTTAATGTAAATAACGTAATAATTTATTTGATCCAAAATGGTGCCCTCAGTAAATTTTGAATTTAGGAGTTGTTGGTCGGTATAAGGACAAAAATTTTATTATTTTTAAATTGAACGAATTGATTTATTGTTCAATCAGCTGACAAGTTTCGAACACATTTGTGTTCTTCTTCAGAGCCTAAAATTAATTAAAGGTTGTGAAATATATTTAAAAATTTGAAAAGCATATTTTTACCTCTGAACTAAATTATTGCGACATAACATTTAACAAAGTAAAACGCTACCAAAGGTAGTGGTTAAAAATTCATTAAGTAACCTAAAACCAAAAAACACTTGTCAGTAAACACTGGTAGGTACAAAAATTTTTTCCCAATTACTTACAGGTTAGATATCAAAGAAATATCATGAAAATAATGTTGGAATATTACAGTAAGCTTGGTGAGCACAACACATTAAAAATTGTAAACAGACAAAGCCTTGAGCACAACACCGGTGTTTAGGCTCTGAAGAAGAACACAAATGTGTTCGAAACTTGTCAGCTGATTGAACAATAAATCAATTCGTTCAATTTAAAAATAATAAAATTTTTGTCCTTATACCGACCAACAACTCCTAAATTCAAAAGTAATAATTTATCTTCCATGGCCTACCTTTATCAGAAATTTATTTGGACATATGTTATAACCCCAAGGGGACACTTTTCTATCCTATACCGAACTGTCATACGTGATCCCCCTCCCTTCCAGCTCTCTAACCAATAGAATTTAAATAGGGAATGTACCATGAATGGCATGTCATTGAAAAGGTAATTTTATAGAGAATTCTTAAATTACTTTAATTTAATTTAATTAAATTAAATTGTAACAATTTTTTCCCCGAAAGAGGGCGCTAAAATCAAGTTTTCGGACATTCATATTCACATTACTCTATAAAATTACCTTTTCAATGAGATGCCATTCATGGTACATTTCCTATTTAAATTCTATTGGTCAGAGAGCTGGAAGGGAGGGGGATGACGTATGACGGTTCGGTATAGGATAGAAAAGTGTCCCCCTGGGATTATAAATTGACCCATTTTTGCGTTTTTTTTTCAAACAAAAATTTTCTTGGGAGATATTCAGTTTGTTTCGTTTTCGTTGGGCTACCCTGTATCTGCAGGAAAACGAGAGCCTGTGTTTAATTACTTTAGTTTTGGAACATTTGAGACTTTTGTTTTATTTGTTATCACACTAAAATTTACAAAAATATCGTACTATAGTCGCGGAAAAAAAAGGTTACTTTTTTAAGCCAATTTTATAATATAAAATTTTTGCTAGGTTGTGGTAATTATGAGCTGATATTTACGGATGACAAAAAATAAATATTACTGATTGTAATCCATAAGTTTCAGTTCATAATTACAACCACCAGGCAAAAGTTTTATATTATAAAATTGACGTAAAACAGTCCACTTTTTTGTACGCGATTGTATATTTAAAAAAATATCAAAATCGCCTGCATTTTGTTTTATTTTTATTTATCGTTTTACATTTATTTAAAGGAAAATTCATTACAAGATTCTATTTTTTTGTTAACTTTCCGTGAAAAAATTTTTAATTAAATTTTCTTATTTCTCCGTCACAAACTATTTTTAAGAGTGTGTATAAATATATTGAGAGTCCCTCGAATGTGAATTCCAGAATTTTTATTTTTAAATCTATTTACATGAAATTTGAAAAGTATTAATTAAGCAAAAAAAATGAATTTTCCAGCAAAATATCGAGCATAGAGTGTTCCATTTAAAACATGTAAAGTGCCGCAATGGAAATAGGATCCAAATGGTTTCAGTGTCCACCAATAATTTTTTTAAATTTTCATTTGCTTTTGTTGTGTTGTAAATATTTTGTCATATAATTTTAATTTTTATCTCTATCGGTTGCCGAGTTATTTGCAGAAAACCGAAAATCGCAGAAATTTCAAAGGGTGTTGTTGCTCACTTAGGGCTTTTTTGGGCAGGTAAACTAATTCCGTGTTCACCGTAGGGTGAACTACTAACCCACAAAGTTTCAGTTTTTTTGAATTTTCGGGT
This sequence comes from Dorcus parallelipipedus, assembly GCA_958336345.1. NCBI lineage: Eukaryota > Metazoa > Arthropoda > Insecta > Coleoptera > Lucanidae > Dorcus > Dorcus parallelipipedus. Next base: position 37,164,925 of record OY284482.1, read on the forward strand.
TGGGGACTTTCCCTTGTTAGCGGCAATGTTCGTTAACCTGAATTTATAATCCATTTTTTACATCGTACATCGTAATGAATGGGAAAAATTAATTTTCTAAGTCCAGGGTTTCTTCTCAGGCTCTTTTCGCACATAAAATAACTACATTTGTTCCCCGACATCCTAAAAAATTCGACGAGAAATTTGAAGAAAATGTGACTAATTTAAGTATTATGTTCACAACTATAACGAAACTCGGTGAAATACACGGCAACACCACAGTGCAACACAGCGCAAACAAATCAAGACGGCATTTATTGGAAACAGTTGATGAGTGGAGATTCAAACCTGTTAACGTCTGCTGGAATGCTACACTTCTAGTCCATCGCCCCCTATCAATCTTGGTCCAGAACTAAAATTAATTTCCGTCGGTTGACTAACTAGACATATATAAGCAATGGTACAATTATAGAATAATATGCTACAATTTGCGTCTAAAATAGCTTCAGTGACAATTTATAGAAAAAAATTCTTCACATGTGTGCAGAACTATTAATTGTACATTTTCATATCTTCTTCTACACTTTTTGACAGTACAGTAATTCAAAATGCCACAAAATGCGACAATAATGTTAATACGTTACGTGTTTTTGGTATACAGGGTGTTTGTAGAACGGTAGCCAGTCGATAACTCCGTTAATAATAGAGATATTTTAGTAAATTTTTTTTTTGTTTTGTTTGACAGAATGTAGCCTATACGACAATGTACATTGCTCTTTTCCTAGGCCTACTGTGATTGAGTTATTATACATGACATTGTTTTTCCAAATGGAACACCCGGTATATTTTGTGATATTTGGAATCTACTCTAAAAACTCTATCCAACAGCAGAGTTTCGACAAAATCAAAGACACGGTTTAATTTTTTCAATAATTTTTTAATCGATATTTAAATAATTAGGGTACAGTAAATAACCAAGTGTCTTACATCGTTGGAAAGCTAATTTTATGCACTTGTCAAATATGCACTGAAACTCATATGTTTCTATTAAAAGAAACGGAGTTTTTTTTATTAATTATATTTTTTTATGTTTTAAGATGCGATAATTCCTTAGTGAAGCATTTTATTGACTTAATTTTATTTATTATATCAATGTAAGAGCATTTTTGACAGTTTTAAACAATTCTCGGCCAACTTGTACACAATTAAAAAATTATTGGAAAAATTAAACCATGTCTTTGATTTGTTCCATTTTGAAAAACAAGGTTATGTATAATAACTCAATCACAGTAGACCTAGGAAAGACCTAGCCATATAGGCTACCTTCTGTCAAACAAAACAAAAAAAAAGTTAGTTGACACCAGGTGGCGAACGCGTAGCTGCAAACTCCAATATGAAGAAGCATGGTAGGGGTGCGTTCGAGCTCTATTTGAGAGAAATTTTCAAATTAGAGTGAGGGTAATAAAGTAAGGCAAAGTTACTTTTACTTTTCGAACGTTTGTTGTTTGCATATGTCAGCAGTTTCAGTTATAACACATAACCAAAATTTATAATAACTATAAGCGTCTGCAGAAAACGTTTTCTTCTTTTCTTTTGTATTATACTTTTATTTTGTAAGTATACTAATTGTAATATTAAATCTCACTAATGAAAAATGCGTATTATTTTCAACATACAGTAGGTTATGAAATATTTGATTAAATGAGAGTACTCAGAACTTGCCTATTTTGTTCATAATTAATAATTTCCAGTAGTATCATCTCTAAAAACAAGACTTTTTATTAAAGAGAAAATAGAAGAAAACACTAGAGCGGATTAGGATTGATCTCAACCGAAAAAAAAAGGAAATTTCTGAAGGAAATACGAAAACAAACGACGACCATAATATTCGCCAAAGAACGAGTGCAGAAAATTTTTGATCATTTAAGATCAGTCAACATAGATAACAAATAAAAACAGAAAAGAACATTTTTGACTCTTGGAAAAATGCAATCGGCATAGAAAAAAAAGAAAGCGGTAACTTCACAAGGAAAGAAAAACAAAAACAAATGACGTACATTTTTCGAAAGAGAAAAAGACAGAAAAACAGATGACGATCGTAATGTTTGCAAAAGTAAAGTTTTTGAAAATATAAACAAAATTAACAAAAAATGGAAAAAGATTAATTAATTTGAACCTACTGTGAGACATTCTTTGAAACAATAACAGCAACAGAAAAGAAAATTTCAAAAACTGCCAAGAATACTTGAGCGCGAATTTCAAACTTGAAGCAAAAACAAAATTATTTTTGTTATTAAATTAAACGTTAAATCGGAATGATTCACTTAACTTATATAATTCTAGTTATATTCTAAATACAAATTTCATCAATTAATAATGTCCAAAATATTAAGACTTTTAACGATAAAATACGAATTCCTCTTTAAGGCTCGTTTGACACGTGTCAAACTGGCTTAACAAAATACGAAGTTTAAAATTTGGTGAGTTGGAAATACTAATTGAATCTAGCGGGTTGTTTCATTCGTATTTGAATCCGTAGTATAAAAGACTTCGCACTTCCTCGGAAGGCTGGATTGTAGTGTACACATATAACTTACTAACATTAAACTTACCTAAATAATTTAGAAGTTATTTAACTGCATTGAATTCTAATCAATTTGTATTGTCAATATTATTTATAATTTTTTATTTACGCACCGGTGATGCACTTGACAGGAAATTAAATTTTAGCTTTATGAACATTTTGACAAATCAAATACAGATTTTCATTTTGTTAAAACTTGATTTTTTTGAGATCTACCTGTTTATTGTAAACATTATTTAATATTTCAAAACTTATTAAAAAAAAACTATGCTTGTTCATTAGTTTCATTTTCAAACACATGAGAACCAATCTCCAGCAAATATAAAACATAACAAAATAATCGAGGATAAATACAAAATTACGCTTAGAAAAGATCATATAATAAAATATCAGTTACAAAATGCATTACTACTATCTCTATCAACTAATATGTAATACACTGAAAAAAAAATTACAATTTGATAACAAAACGGTGATTATTTTTTTCATAAGAAATGCATGTGCATTAATTAAGATGAAAACAACAAAAATAAAACGAAAACCTACTTCATATGAAGATTGAATCCTTCTTACTAATTTATATTATATATATAAAATAACGACGCAATAGTATTCTTAATGCACAAGCAGTTTCTTTTCATTATAAAATTTGTAACTTTAATACAGATACACTTTTTTTTAAACTACTCTTACATGTAAATTAATAATAATACTAAGACAAGTAAAAGATAAACTTGAAGAAAAACAGTAACATGTCATTTAGAAACATAACAACATACACGTATCATAGAAATATATTTTGAAAATGATTCTGAATGATTGTTGTGGACCATATTCAATGCTAACATTAAATTCATTTCGTCGCAATTATAACGGAAAAGATTCAAATTATACACCTTTTTGTAACCAGAACAATTTATTTCCAAGACCCTAGCATATTTCTACAAGTGATTTAATTGTGTAGCAATTGAAGTGATCATGATGATTTTAAAACATTTATCATAAACTACATGAAGATGTTAATAGTAAATACAAAGGATTTCCTATTTTAACACAACAATTGTTGAGCCCATCTATTGTCTTATGACAATTATGTTTGCAAAATTTTCACAGCTTACCTAACTTCTTTGATTATAAAATTAATAGTAAGTAAAACATGAACGTTAATTACTGTCTTCTTTTGTACTTTTTACATAAAAATATAATGAACAATGAAATGTCAATGGTGGATGCAAGTGACATGATATAACTTTTGTGTTTAATCTTCCCCTGACAGTTTCTCATTTATTTTACTTGAAATTGCAATAAATATTTGATTGCCACTCTTTAAAGTCAAATAGGAATAAATAAAGTATTATAAGTCTACTACGTTACTATACAATTTTTCTCTATGAAAAGGTATGAAAAATTTCTTTAAAAAATGCCCGATTTAACACGTGGACTACACATTAAATAAAACGCTTAATTAGATTGTCATGTAAATGCACAATATAATTTATTTTAGTTTTGAAATTTGCAACAACTATGAATGATTTGTTTTATTTATGTATGCTATTAAATGCTACTGAAAAAATTTTCATTATTTGGAGGTTCATTTTTTTGTACAATTAACGTTTGCTTTAATTAATTAATAGATCAAATTTATTACATCCACATAATGAAAATTAGTTGTTTTTAAATAAACTGTCTTATACCGGGTGTCCCAAAACCCTCGTTTGAGACTGAAACAGTATACAAAGAGGCGCAAAAGGAACAACTTTTTTCAATACTTTTTTTTTCTAAGTCAAAAAAATACTGAGAAGTCACCCCCTACAACCACCCTTTAAAAAGGAGGGAGGATCTAACAAATACGTTCTAAATGCGTAGTTAGGTGCCTTATACCTGAATTTAAAATGTTAGTTTCATAACCTTAAGGATCCAGAAGATATTGCCAAAAGAACAATGTTTTCCTACCCTCTTTCAGACCTTATAATTCCTTTATTGACTTTTGGAAAAAAAAGTATTGAAAAAAGTTGTTCCTTTTGCGCCTCTCTATATACTGTTTCAGTCTCAAACGAGGGTTTTGGGACACCCGGTTATACGTTGTGCATTTAGGTCAGCTCTAAAATATACACATATACACACAGACAATATTTAGAAAAGACAACTACTAGAAGAATAAACCATCTTGATCCAAACATGTGAAGAGATATGCAGTTCGATTTTTTTTATGAACAAATATACATATAAATATTCAATTTTTTACATTCTTTACTGTACAAGTGGAGTTATTTATGAGAGAAATGCTCCTTTCATCATGACAAATGAAATGCCAGCAAAAATATACTCCACACATCATTCCAAACTAATTTAAAGATATCCTACTCTAACTAAATTTTGGGTCATATTATAATAGTTGAACATTTTAAAAAATATTATAGACATTTACAGTAAAATAATTAATAACAATGAGACTGAAGGGAAAAACAAACCTGTACTTATAATATGAATTTAATGCGCAAATTCAAATGTTTCGAGAGACAGAGAGAGAGAAAAAAGTTTTAATCATTGACTATATAAAACTGGCTGCTACATTGCATTTTCTATTAACAAAACTACATTTAATAATCCCTCTTTTTTTTATTAAATTTTGAACGATAAAGTATTTTTAATTTAGTAAATTGCAGAAGTATCTGACATCCTGATGTTTTGTTTTAATTATGAGTAGCACAGCCAGGGGTGTCTCACTTCTCACTAAATGGAGACAATCTTTCATTTAGAAATTGGTCACTGCAACCTGTCCATCACACTATATTGTTTAGTTTCCTTCACTATCTTCTAATTTTCTCTTCTTACCCCTTGTTTGCTCTAGAAAATTTATCAAGATGTAAAAGAAAACACATATAATTACTACTAAAATAATTATCAAGACTTCTTAATTCAAAAATCTGAATGTGTGGTATTTTTTTTTCAAACTAATTCCCCGAGCTCACAGAGCTTGTCGGGTGTTGACGGCTGCAACCGTTTTAGATGTTTATTTCTCCTTTGGCATTCGCTTTACAAACTGGAGAAAACCCAGTTCGAAGAAGCGGTCATGAATCCGAAACACAATCCGACACATAAGTACTCTATCTCTCACATAGAATCCATACGCACCAGGACGGGATTCGAACCCACACCTAATAGTTGCCCGGCCGAGCGTCAAGTCCGTTGCCAGCGGACTCGAGCAACTCGGCTAACAACTACCTATTGAAAAATAAATTAATAATAAAAAAATACATATTTTAAAAATTGCACGCTGCTTTCTTAAAAAATCTGATAAAAGATAATATAGGAGTATGCAAAATGATCACAATTACCTTCAGGTATTTGAGCATCCTCTTCACCCTCGTCTTCTTCTTCTTCTATACCATCCTCTTCTTCTTCTTCCTCACCAGCTTCATAATCTCCTTCGTCAGAGAGTTCATCCAAATTCTCTGAATAAACTGCACCCAAGCCTACACTTTCATCTAGTTCATCGTCTTCATCTGAGGAAGCTTAAATAGGTAAATTTTATACGTTAAAAAAAGAAAACATTAAAAAATTTATAAATCAGAAATTTAAAAGTGAACACAATTAACTGTTTTCATTAATTTCAAGAAAATTATTGTATTCTATAAAACGCATTAATAAGGAGTCAGTCAAGAACCACACTTATCCTTGCGCCCTTTTTTCATTATATTTCTGCCTTGCATTTGGACCACGAAAGTCCATAGTTAATAATGAAGGATTTTTTCACAAGCTTCCAAAATTATTTCCTGATGTTCTTGCCTCGCGCGGAACGCTTTTTTTTTTAATATCCGACATATGTAGTTGCTTGAATAAGTATTCGGACGTCTTATCTCGATGATCAATAATTTGCAAATGTACAGAAATTATTTAAATCACCGAAAACGAAACCATAAACTGTGACCTGCCTGTGCAGCACGTTGCACGTGCACGTGCAGCATGTTGAAGTAAAAGCGCACCCAATTGAACAATATAAAATATAAAACCATCTTTTATTTACCCGTAAACCCTATTTTACATACTCGTAGGTCGTCTGTTTGCTTGACAAGACTTGTTAAATTTTGTGATGTTTCGGTTTTAAGTAAATATTAAAAATTAATCACTGAACATTTTATATTTGTCAACTAAGAAACTTTTAAAGCTAAAGAAATAGGTGTAGATAAATTTTTTATATTTTTAGCGGGAATCTAATTTTGACGCTACGATAACTGTACTTAGCGTGCAGTAGCGGACGCTATCTATTTACAGGATTGCAATTTTAATGTACGCTACGATGCGCTATGACTTATGGGCGAGGGGTACAGTGTTGATAGCGTAGCGTTGGTTACAGGATCCCACCACTGTCATGAAAAGGCGCTCAACTGTCGACGGAAAAGACGTTGCACAGTAACTACAAGAATCACTGTTTCTAAAAAAAACTGCTGGACGGCAAAAATACGATGCTCCAAGGTCCACTGTGCCATGACTGCCATGGCTACAGTATAGGAATCTCCACAGTAGCGTCACTCGAGAATAACTGTCATATTTGCCATTTTGTTTGATACCTATCGATTTGCAAATTACCATCGTAATCAGAAGACCGACTACACTCGAAATTTTAGTCAATTGAAGCGTGCTTTAAAATGAATTTCTGTCATTTTGACATTAATATTATTTTGACAAATCAAATAAAAATACCCCAATTAAAAGCAATTCAGAAAGCAATAATTTGAACGCGATTGCAAGACAAAATCAGTATTCGAGCAATTGCAACTGAATTTGCTGTTAGTATTAGTAATCAGAGAATATTTACTTCTCTGGAATCGAATGAGATGGATGAGATTTTATAGGATGACAAATACTTGACAAATGGTGTCAAACCTAATCTTACACAACTAAATTTTTTGAAAATGGAAGTGTCGATTTCACTTCGCATGTAGTCGATTTTTATAATGACGATGGTACCTTACATTTCCATAAAGGCATCAAACAGTATGGCCGTCTTTTTTGACACTGACGCTACAAGTGACGCTACTGGGTAATTACTTATACTGTGCCATGGCCACAGACAATACTAAAGCAGACCCATCACGCATATGAGTTAAAATGCACCTAGCAACTAGGTAATTTCAAGTAACTAAACCAGGTGTCACTATGGTTTGTTACAAATACAAGAAGCCAGGGGGCCTATTCTTGAGAAGTGCATTTTTGCATTCGCATATATGCGACTGAAAAAATACATATATGCGAGTGCAAAAATTCACTTGTCAAGAATAGGCCGCCCTGGCTTTTTGTATTTGCAACAAACCATAGTAACACCTGGTTTAGTTGCTTGAAATTACCTAGTTGCTAGGTGCATTTTAACTCATATGCGTGGTGGGTCTGCTTTAGTATTGACTGTGGCCATGGCTCCTAAAATTGCATTACCTAAGCTGTCCGTGGGTGGAGCGGCGAGATCGTCACCTCTCCCTTTCCAAAATCCTAGCCATTCAAAAAACATGTGTTTACTCTGCGCCACCTTGTATTTGTTAAAAATATAGCAACCTTGTTTTTAACTTTTGATTAAATTTAACCAAGCAATAAATGGCTCTTATCGAATTGAGATGGGGAAATCATGTTGCTTATATGCGAGCCCAGTACAACACAGCACACGTTGGAATATGTGACCGTCACAAGGTCGGACCTATTTTTCGCCCTAAAATCCTTGCCCTAATTATAACATTTCCATTAATTAAATACTACAAAAACTAGATTTAACAATAGTATAAATTTTATCTATCACATAGGATTGAGTGTAGGATAAATGCTGTTCATTTCTCATAAACGCTTGCTCTAATAAATTATTGCCTATTCAGAAAATTATGCAATTCCTTGTGTTTATGTAGCAATAAAGTGCAGCTAGTTTGATTAAAATCGATTAAATGTTCTTTTTTTAACATAGGGCTTCAATGTCAGAGGTCAAAACTTTTTATTAATAAAATACTAAACGAACAGTGTAATGAAGCTATGCTATTTCTTCCCCCTCATATTAATATGATGCAAATTGCAACATTTTTAAAATGAATGACTTAAAAAAAATGAAATTTACTGAAGAAATGGAAATTGCATTTTTATCTGCATTACAGAAACTTTAATGACTACTTTCTCATATGAAATACTATAAAAACTTTCAAGTTCAAGGCAGACATGTACAGACAATTAAAGCGCATAATTCAAGCTGTATAAAAAATATTTAAAACAAACAGATACAAAAATTTTAAAATAACAGATGTTCGTGGAATGTAAATGTGTCTTACCTTCTTCTTCTGAATCATCTTCATTGCCATTAACTTCTTCTTCGGCATCACTATCTTCTGCTTCTCTATCCTCAATATCATAACTAAATCATATTCAAAGTTACTATTTGTTTTTGAGCATAAATGCATTAAAATGAACTTACCCATCTAGGTATTTTAGACTGGGTATTAGTCTAAATATTTTGTCACGATAGTTTTCAATTGTGGTGGTCTCATTATTAAACAAGTCGAGATTTCTTAAATACTTAAAATCCTTTAAGGGTTGTAGGGTATCCAAATCTTTGATTTTGTTGCCGCTCAAATTGAGATGTGTTAATTTTGGACTCGTGGATAGAAGATTCAAGCCGTTATTAATCCTGAAAAATTAAAAATTAATTTCTTGTGTTTCATAAAAAATCATCCAGCTTTCTACCTGTTATCGCTTAGCTCAAGCTTCTTTAAATTTGGAAGTTTAGGAAAACCTTTCAACGATGTTAAACCAACATTAATAAGGCTTAAAGATTCGAGATTGCAGAATTCATCTGTGAGACCGACGATGCTCGTGCTTCGGCAGTTATCCAAGTTCAGTTCTTTTATCTGCAAAGTTTTTCAAGCGTTATCAGCAGAAACTCTTAAGCTGCTTCACATAATGTTGAATGCACTCTTAATTTACGTACTGCGACATAAACAGACTATTCATTTAACGGGCGCTACGCATCAATTTTAAATTTTAAACGCATGCTGTTTTAATAATGAAGACATGTTCAAACTTTTTGAATAAAATACTCACATCTGCCGGGTTCTTTCCACGTTTTTCTAGTTCAATTCTCTTCTCCATTCCAAAACGTAATTTTTCCTACTAAACCTGATTAAATAAATGCACTGACCACATCGAACTTAATGTAACCTCTTGCTTTGAAATCCGCTTATAATCAAGAAAGGAATGACAGTCATCGATTAGCCGCTAGAAGCGTGTACTTCGCTTCATTACCGCGTTAGAGGGGTACTTACAATAACACTGATCGGTACAAAAATGGCGGGAAATAAATTCTCCTGGAAAATCACTACTTTTGGGAAACGAAAACCTTTCTTAAATGATTTTAATAATATGTGTTGTGTTAGAAAATAAATTTATAATCTCGTTTATCCTGAATTACGTAACAATTTATAGGATTAAGAATTGGCGGGAAATTTGAAAATTAACAGATAAACAGGTATTTAGGTAAGTAGTGTTAAGTACATTAAACAATCTCAATTTTCAATATTACGACAAAAAAATTAATAACTACTATATTTGCACACAAAATTTAGTAAAATTTCACTTATTTCCAAATTGAATCCCTAAAGAAAATTGCGTTACTTTACAAATTCATTTACCTTATAGTTTATTAGCAAAAGTTACAATCTATTAGGTAAATATGTAATAAGGTGGTAAAGTTTTTGATTATATACATAATAATAATAATAATAATAATAATAATAATACATAATTTACCTATGAAGTGTATTATTAGAATGGTTATTAAGTTGTAAATAGTACTTCGATACTTATACTAACCTATTTCTTTTAATGTAAAAATTTTGTATATTATAAATCATTTTATTAAAATTTATTTAAGATTAACATTTAAAAAAATATTTTTTGGAATGCGGCGTGCGGCAGCCGGCGTGCTTCATTTATTAATTCCGACAGGTTATCGTTAGATGGCACATGTGTTTCAAATAATTTTCAAATTAGGAGTATTATTTATTTATTAGGTTTGTTCCAGCAACAGTTCGTGACTAGTTCGAAACCGTCAAAAGCAGTCATCAAGACTATACATTTGATGGCGCTGTTAAAATCGGTCATTACTTCGATGGACAACGATTCCGAATTAGTCAGAAAATGCTGCGGGAACAAACCTATTATTATTTTTACCTGGATGAATTACTGCCATATTTTGAAATCCCAATTATCACACATGCGTCGTCGTTTTTTGGGGAAAATTATTGTACAGGGAGACCTGTAACTTCTTGTTCCATACACAAACAAATACATATTGTAAAAGAATCTTCTTCTAATAAATACGTATACAGAGCGGATGACAATTGTTCCGGCATGAAAGAATCGATGTCACAGGTTACGGGAAAAATGTTTATAGTTATTTACGTGTCAAGCTTTGGAAATTAATCTTTACGGGCGAGCTGGAAGTTTGTGAGCTAGAGAGCCCAGTAAAGATTAATTGCAAAGCGTGTCGGGTACAAGCTTTTATTTCCACCTTCACATGGCGATTTTTAATTAATTAACTTAAATTTTTTTATGAAAACGTTTTTTTATCGAAGGTGTTATTTCTAGCTAGACGTAGTCATGGTGATGTAAACAAACAACCAAGTCTGTAAAATTTTACAGGTCTTATACCAGCCCGTAAAATATTACAGGTATGTTCCCGTAATGTATCGTTTACTTGGTTACCATAAACAGCAAAATGAACTTGTAAAATGTCACTTACTAAGGACCAGTTTCATAATCGAATTTAAGGGAGATTTTAAAATTAAAGTCACATTCAGATGTGTAAACAAATATGTTTTCATATTTGTTTTGACATCTGAAAGTGAGTTTAAATTTAAAGTCGCCTTTAAATTCCATTATGAAACTGGCCCTAAGAAGGTGGAAATTAAAAAAAAAAATTGAACAGTTTATAATTAATTAAAATTACCTCAAAATCAAGCTCCTGCACTGCGTATGAAATACGACGCCACACTCTATAAATGCAGCAGTATAATAGGACTATAAATTTTATGATTATTATTTTATTGACTTCTTGCTTGCACGCAATGCGACCTTGACATACATCTCAATTCGTTTTATTATACAGTTACTCTGAGGTTTTCTTTTACGCGACGTAATTATTAGTAATTTCTAAAATAACTGGAATTGCGTATGAAATAACGGTAACAAATTCGCAAGTAATTGAGTAAATAATCCATTTCTTGGTATAATTAGTGTTTAACTAATTTGACAATCGGGCAGCTGATTGCATTTACACCTAAACAAAAAAAATTATTAAATAAGCGGTTTTAAACGTCGGTGTTATGTGTACAATTTTTGATCAAATCGCGTACAGATTACGAGAAAATATAGAAAAAGTTCTGAGGAACAGTTTGTAATTAATTAATTATAAATTTACTCACAAAAGTAGGTATGTTTAGATTAAAACGCCAAATTTGTAGCGTCCGTATGTCATAAACGTTTTACGATATCCACACAGAATAAATCCTGTAAAATTTGACTTTCCACAATAGACGTGTTAAGCTGCATACGGACAGTGTGCCTCGGGATGCGTGGAGTACTACCTCGGGTCGATCCGAATGCTATCGGTGCTGAGTGTGGACCTAATATTTTATATCCATATTTGTTTACTGACGACAACTGGATCAACGGCGAACACTTTCTCATGCGGAATTTTTACGAGACCGTGTTAAGTCTGTACACAGCTTTAATCAGCTGACGAAATAATGCGAATAAGTGCATTAGAAATTAGGATAGGGAGTTGCAAACGCGTCTTGAATTTTTTAAACTTTTAATAGGTTTTTGTTAATAATTCGTCACACACAAACCGAGATTATAAATTAACAATCGAAACAGATTACGAATGAGTTTACTGACACGTTTTTTGTGGAAATCAACTGTATTTGTATTTACAATACAATATAAATTAAAATGAAAGAAAAATACACGGAGATTTAAATTAATTCTCAAAGCATGTGTTCAAAGTGTGGCCGTTGTTATCCTTTGCGTGAAATAATCTACTTCAGGTAATTTGCATGCATTTATTTGTCAAGTAAATATTTTAGAGTTCGTATTTCACGGCATCGGGCGTTGACCTAAAAACAGAGTTTGAAAATTCCACCTAAAGCCACGCTGCAGTATCATAAAACTCTAAAAAAAAAAAACTTTTATGAGTATTTCTTAAGTTCATCTGCTCGTCTACTTTTTAACCAGGGGTGCGTCGTCGTTTTGGGGCTAATTTTTGATTAATTATTTCTCAAAACTAAAATAGAAAGAATTTTTTAACATTTCCTTACTCTCGGACATCGTTCTTATTGTGGCTTGGATTTTTCGAATTAATTAACAGTCATCCGGTATAATACTTATACAGGCTGTTCCCAAAGCTTCAGGTAAACGTATTCCTCTATATTTCCTCATTCTAAATCCGCAAAAAAAAGTTTCCCAGGGCAGTGTACTTTACTTGTATAGTCGTGCGCAACTTAAATGCTACAACTTAACAGTTCTGTGGGCAAGATTTTAAGGGTGAGGTTTACGTGCATAGCAGGTGCATTTTAGGTGCACGGGACATCGTGCGCGGCTTAAATGCTACAATTTGACAGTTCTGTGAGCTTTGTACTGCAAGAGGTTTGCGTGCAGGAGGTACATTGTAGTTGCGCGGGACTCTACGAACCCTCCAAATATAGCACTTTTAACAGAAAACTGCGAAATAAACGGCTGATATAGCCAGCAATACTTGAAAAGGTGCAGGAATCTTAAAAAAAAAGAATAAGATCATGTATTGACTCAGGTGGTGAACATTTTAAACATTTAATTTAATCAGTTTATTAATTTTTCTTTAATTTTGCGTAGTATTCTTTCTTATTCAGCACAGCTGCTCATTCAAACTAATCAATCTTTTTTTTTTTTGAGTGGCCAGAGCAATTTTCACATGTCTACTCATGTTTAACAATTTTTAATTTTAACAATGGAAACAAGAAAAAGGTTTTTGAAAAAGCTTAACAATTGATGTAGTTTGATTAATGGTGGTGTAAATTATAGGTCTATTTAAAATCTGAACGATTGCGGTTTTGTTACTGTTAAGTTTTGTCTAAGAATTATAAATATTTGGTCAAATCACCTATTTTTAAACAAAGAATTATTAATTGTTTGAATTTGATAATTTAAAATTTTCATATTTTGACAATTATAAATTTGAATGTGTGTAAATGAATATAAAAATGTGAAAAATTTTTATCAATTTTTTCGTCAATGTATTCTCGAAATACTTTCATTCTTTTGGAGATACTTCATCATTCTGCATCTCAGTAACGATGTATTTCGGATACATGTTTATTAAAGTATATGGACCTACTTTTCCAAGGTAAAACTGCTGTACCTAATTTATGATAGTAGGGACACTTGTATATTATAAATACAATTGTATTTTCTTGTATTTGACTTGAGCACGGACACATACATATGCTAATACAAGCTGTTTTTCATTTTCACTTTCCTATATATTAATTTTTAGCTTGATTTAATGGGACTCTTAAGAGCCTAAACAAAGAGCACCAGAGACTTTAAGCGATTGAAAATACTTTCCAGGTACTTGTACATCGTTAATAGTTAATTAGTGTTTTTATTTCAAAATAATAATTCTTTTTTACATCGTTTTTATTTTTATAAATCCCCAACATTGAAGTCTGGAATTCCCTAGAATTACAGTAAATACTTTACAATTAATATGTATATCACTATTTTGGCAATAATTTCAAGCGCGACATCCCTGCTACCCTACCAATGTTTGCAACAAATTTTTAAATTTTGGCAATAGTTCAAATTAGAGAATTTGTTTGATTTTTTCAAACATTTCTTGAGTAATCTTCAAATAGATTAAGCTTATACATATTTTGTATGCCTTTTAGCAGAAGGTTTCAAATACCTACTTATGCAGTAAAAATGTTTATCAGTTTTGCAAAAAGTAATATGTTTTGAGTTATTCCCTCGCAATTAAAATTCAAAACATTGTCTTCTTTCACAAATTAAAATAATTTTTATTTAAATATTCGTCAGATAAGATAAAAGAATATCATAATAAGATAGTGTGCCGTGTACCTATTGTCTAGATAAAAACACAGTACCTATTCGTTTTCAGTATCTTAAACCAAATGAAGTGATAAGTAAATGTTGAAGTTTAAGTAGTTACGCATTAGACTATGTATTTGGAAATAACGACTGGTTATTTATAAAGTTCGGAAGAGGAAATTGCATGTTTATTTACGTATTTATATTGTACTTTATTGCATTCATTCACACATTAATACATTTTAGTCATAATTTTATGTGTAAATTTAAATAAACAATATTAGTCACGTCATAGAGTAATGATGACAAAATAATTACAGTTTTTATTTTGAAACTACTGTGAACATTTCTCCTTTTAAATTGTACTATTTTCATTATTCATTTTCATTTTATTAATTACTTATTCTTAATTATGTTGAAGAAATAGAATTAAATCGGTTAAATTGATTTAAATATAATCTGCAGGAAAATAATGTGAACATATATTTATTTTTCTTAATTGCTTGTCAGCAGTATTTGACACACCCCCATTTGTTTTCAGCAGCACATATTTTGTTCACGCTGTATAGTGGAATTAATATTCGCAAACAGTTTTATCGCTAGTGATTAGGCTAGCACACAGTATCGATGATTGTTGTAGGCAGTACACTTTAAGGTAAAAAGCAGTAAACAAAGTACACGGTTAAATGTGATTTAAAACGAAAAGTGGCGAAAATGTTCCGCTTTGTTCTCTACGGGTGCGTCTTGCTAGTAACTTTACCAAGCACGGAAGAGTACAGTGAATTCGAATTGCAAAATATTTGTCCAAAACGAAAAGAGTAAGTGCTGTTATTTTATTGACGTATTATATTTTAAAAAATTACTTCAAGTCACTTTATAAGGTAAACTCGGACCTACTCAAGTTATACATATTTATGAGAAAAAGGTTGAAGTAATAATGTTTATAAAAGGGAATTCCCCTTATATGGTTTAGGGAAAAACAGACTTTTTTATAATAATAATATGAAAATGTTTAGAGTAATCGAATATATATTTTTTTTCTAAAGCAAAGGCTAACTACCTATTTGGAAAAATGTAATTAAGGAACTATCGGTTTAAAATATTTATCGTAGGAAATTTGAAAACATCATGAGAATTGTTGAAAAGAATTCTTTGGACTGTAGGAAAATGCAATGATGCTAAAAACAAAAGAATAGGAAGTTCACAGAATTCCTGGATTCATTTATTTATTTGAAGTGGAAATTTATCGCCGCTTTATCGGTCGCTGATTTTCTAGATAACTCTAAAAAACCAACAAACTAAAATGCATTTCGTTTGTTGTATGTACTTATCCTACTATGCCCAACAAAAAATCTGGGACATGTAATGCATATGTTCTATTGTAAATACGACGAATGTGTTGTTAAGAAAATCATCTACTTGTTTATTTCCGAGTTATTTTACGATTTTACCATACAAGATCTATAAAACAAAACGAAAAGTTAAAAAATTATTGCAAACTTTAATTTCGTTGAAACTTTTGAAAATATTTTAGTGTATGGATAGATGTAACAGTATCTAAACTTCAGCCCTACTTAGAAGTTAAAAGTTCCTTTTGTTGGACGCCCCCATTCAGCTGCCAAATTAAAACAATTAAAACCAAAACTGTACGTGAACATGAAAAGATACGCAGGACCATTGTTGTTGAAGATTGCTGCGAAGGATACGCAAGGCAAAATGTAAGCGGCAACTGCCTTCCAATCTGCAGCAATAACTGCAATAATGGGATTTGCATCGCCCCAAATAAATGCAAATGCAGCGATAATTTTGGAGGACCATATTGCGACACGAGTACTTACATCTAAATGATTTCGTACAGAAAATGTTGTAATGTAGTTCAATTTCAGCATGTCCTAAGGGATTTTGGGGAGATAATTGCAGTAATAAATGCTTGTGTGAAAATGACGCAGCATGTGATCCTTACGATGGAAATTGTACTTGTACAAGTGGTTTTATTGGAAGACATTGTGAGAATAAATGTCCTTCTGGCTGGCATGGACAAAATTGTTCGGAAAAATGCCAGTGCCAAAATGGTGAATGCGATAATACTTCTGGTAAATGCAGCTGTTATACAGGTTGGATGGGTCCTATGTATGTAGTATAACTAAAATTCAAATTAAAAATAATAACACTGCATGCCTTACGTAGATGTGACGAAAAATGTCCGATGGGAACACATGGTATCGATTGCAAATTGAAATGCCCATGCCAAAATGGGGGGACTTGTGATGCTACCAGTGGTATTTGCTTCTGTCCATCGGGTTGGATGGGTGCTGTGTGTGCAAACAGTTGTCTCTTCAATACTTGGGGTGAGAACTGCCACAACGTTTGTAATTGCAACGGATCTCCCTGTGACGGTGTAACTGGTAACTGTATATGTTTACCAGGATTATTTGGTGAGAGGGTAAGTAAAGAAAGCGATAAGAAATTAATTAATAGTCTCAAGTTGTATAATCTTAGTGCTTGGAAGAATGTCCAGAAGAGACCTATGGAATTAACTGCTCTAAAAAATGTGAATGTCTAAATGGAAGTTGTTCAAAAATTGATGGAACATGTACTTGCTTTGAAGGATGGAGAGGTGACAAGTGTTCGATTTCAAATTGTCCGCAAAATTATTTTGGTGCTAATTGTGAACATAAGTGTAGATGTAACGAAAAAAATACCAAGGCGTAAGTAATTTTGATTCCCTTCAAGTCATACCAAAAATAAAAAATCACTGTATTTACAGCTGTAATCCCTTGACGGGTGAGTGCAATTGTAAACCAGGCTGGACAAGCGAAGATTGCTCAAGACAATGTCCACATCTGACTTACGGACAAGGCTGTCAGTATTTATGTGATTGTAAAAATGATACGCTATGTTCACCAGTGGATGGTACATGCATATGCGCAGCTGGATTTGAAGGAAACGATTGTAACAAAATGTGTCCTTCAGGTACATACGGGAAAAATTGTAGCCAAAAGTGTAACTGTAAGTTACTTCAAACATCAGATGGTTGAGTTTCACAATTTGCAATTTTGATGTTTAGGTAAGAACGGTGCGGAATGTTCCCCGGAAACAGGAGAATGCATTTGTACAGCTGGATGGGAAGGTTTAAAGTGTGATCGTCCTTGTCGAAGCCAATACTATGGTAAGCAGTGCTTACAAAAATGTTCGTGCAAGAATGGCGGAATATGTAATCCACAAAATGGTGAGTGTGAAGACCAGATTCGTGTATGTATCACATATTTCATATTTATAAGCAGTTTAGATTCGCCTACACATAAATGCAAAATAGTAGTATTATTTAATGCATTTACTTCAGGTACTTGCACTTGCGCCCCTGGTTACGAGGGTAAAAACTGCGAACATGAATGTGACGATGGTTATTACGGCTTTAATTGCAAGCAACCTTGTATGTGCATGTATGGTAATCACAAGGGTTGTGATAAAGTTATGGGGACATGCAACTGCAACGACGGGTGGAAAGGTCTTTTATTTAAAAAAAAATGCAACTGCAATATTTAACTTTTCTTAAATTTAGGTATTCATTGTGATTCTAAATGTGCAGAAGGGAAAGGTGGAAAATATTGCGAGGAAGACTGCACTTGCAAAAACGGCGCGTGCGTTGGTGACATTGTAGAGTGCTCTTGTTTACGTGGATGGCAAGGAAAAGACTGTGGAAGTCCTTGTGATCCTGGATTTTATGGTATAGATTGCAAAGAATCTTGTCTGCCCAGCGACCTAAGTCAGTAGCACATTTTTGTAACCACGTCAAACTTAATTAAGTAAATTAATTTGTTTGGCTCCAGATGTTACTTGTAATCACATAACTGGTAGATACACTTGTCCTGATGGGTATACGGGATTCACATGTGATTTGCTTTGCCCACTCCACACATTTGGTGCTCAGTGCCAAAATAAATGTCTTTGTAAAAATGGGGCAGACTGTCATCATATAACAGGTGTAGTGTTTTGGCAAAGAGTAGGTAACTTATACAAGAGGGGACACTTGAACAAGGAAGTACAAATTAGAAACAAGAAAAGATTTACTCCAATTTAAATATCCTTTGTGATTAGTTTCTCGCGTATTTCGCTACGCCAACTTAAAGGGACAACTGGTTCGAGGTCAGCGAAACTACTCGGCAAAGATCAAACGTGCCGACACGGAGTGTCTTCTCTTGAATAATACCTACTCTTTGGTTTTAGTTTGAAATTTTCAATTGATATCTTTAATCTATATTGTAGGTGAATGTGAATGTCTGCCAGGATGGATGGGTATAACATGCGAGAATCCGTGCCCACCAAATCGGTATGGTAAGGATTGTTTAGAACATTGTGAATGCTTTGAGAATGGACGATGTAAACCTGCCGATGGCACCTGTCAATGCAACGATGGTTGGATGGGTGCTCAGTGTACATTAAGTAAGTTATATTTGTAAATTATGTAGAAAATTGATGCTCGTATAATTACAAGTCCGTTGGAAATACATCTAGGGAATGTAAAGAAGATGAAACATTCTTTTAGAATTAAAAGAAAATTAATAGACTAGTGGAAAAGGCAGCGTGATTATTTTTTCACGTATAGATTCAGGAATATTCGTGATAACAGTTTATTCACAGTTTCCTCAGTAAATAAATATTGAAACTTTCCGAGTCATTTTATTAAAATGACATATGAACATAGATTAGATAACGAAAGGGTAAACAATAAATCATGTGCATTGTAAAATTCAGGGAATTCCAGCGAATCTAAAAATTGTAACAGGTAAAATTTAATTAAATAATATTATTATGAATTACGTCGACTGAACACTTTCATTATTCCCTTAAAAAATAAGAGAAGGAAAGTGCATTAATTATTATCATTAAAAATATATTGTTTGATCTAAACAAATATTCTATTCTTCTTTTGCTGCTAAGAAAATGAATTAAGTATTTAATTATTAGGTATTTCTTTGATGGTAAATGATAATATTTACGTTTTTAAAAATAAATGATTCAAGGAATTCGTATCCAGAGGTCGACAGTTACGTCTATTATCTGTATTCCAAGAAATCTGTAATTCATATTGAAACATTAGGTAGATTAGATTACGAGAGATGTACAATGTTTGTTGTTCCGAGTAAGTAGGTATTGCTATACATAACATAAATAAACATATTTTCTCCTTACACTTTGAAGAGCTAGCTGTAGGTCTTCAAATATGTATAGGTACATAGTGAAACGGTCACAAAAGATTTCCCCTACACCTATCATAAATAAAAATCAAGGTCCAGGACCTGATTAAGGAAAAATATTATTATGTTTTCAGGGACTCTCCTTCCTTCCTGTAAATTCCAATTGAAAGAGCAGAATTCCAACTTCCTTTATCTTTTTTCTTTAATTCAAGTTCGAACTTTACAGCTTAGTTTCGAGTAATGAAACATCATACATCATATCTCGTACATCATACATAGTTCACCCAATTTTTTTAATCAAAATTAGCAAAATTTATAATTAATTTCTTTTTAGTGTGTCCTGCAAATTATTATGGAGAATTGTGTATGAGTCAGTGCAACTGTGAAGATAATTTTATATGCCACCCCATCGAAGGATGCATTCCAGAACCTGTAATAATGGCAAGTATTGGAAGTTTAGGAACCCTAGGAAGCATACTAATAGGAGTTTTACTTGTTATTATTATTGTACTAGTCATCGTATTTACTGTATGTATCGTTAAGAAACCCATGATTATTAGGGACAGCATCTTTGCAAAGAGTTTCATTCGCGGTAGCAGTGAAGTTAAAACGGGTACGTACATAAATTATTTAAATATCCACTGAAATAAATAAGTATCAAGCTTTTTTACAGGTTCAATTTTTGAAGACCAAGATAACTATAAAGGTAAAAATCAAAGTTTTTAAGTTTGATGTCTTTCTCATTTAAGTTTAATAAAATTATAGGTTCAAAACTTGGTGAAGAAAAGAAAACAAACTTTGATTACGACTATAAGGGTACATAACTAATACTATTTTGATATATTTTGTAATACATAATCTATTTTTTAATTTACATCAGGTGAAAGTGAATTACGGTATTTAATGCATTCAAGCCGTCCACCCACGCTGCAGAATATGTATCGAACTGATAATCCTGAAGAACACATCTACGAGGAAATTGTTCCTCTCGATGAGGGTAAATTTAATTGTTTTAATTTTGAAGAAAATAGCGTTCGAAAATTTATTTTTATTTTTTTTCAGATGCATACGATCGTTTAAATCACGATGGATCATTTAATAGTACCAGTGCCGGATACAATCAATTACATTCGGTAAATAAAACCTGACAGTCACACGAGAAAACTAATTTTGTAGATATTACAATTACATGAAATAATTCATTGTCCTAAATAAAAAAAATAAT
Organism: Dorcus parallelipipedus; assembly: GCA_958336345.1. Classification (NCBI taxonomy): domain Eukaryota; kingdom Metazoa; phylum Arthropoda; class Insecta; order Coleoptera; family Lucanidae; genus Dorcus; species Dorcus parallelipipedus. The sequence goes on from OY284482.1 coordinate 37,186,025, forward strand.
AATTTTAAGAAGGTGAGACTGATTATTTAAGTATAGTACAACATAAAGCAGGGCTTTTAAAATAAGAATTCTAGTTTTATTATTACTGTGATTTCAATTTTTACCTTTTAGATACTTTTGTTCAGAGCAATGTGTGATTGGTTTATTGTATAATATAAATCTGAAACTTTATAATAATACATACACAAAAAAAACTTATAGTGTTTACGATTCACTGCTCTACAGCATTCTCACATTGTTTTAACTTCAAGTGATAATAGATGGATTTACTTTGAGATTGTTCTAGACTAGAGCAGTGAATCGGAAACGCTATTATTCATTTCAAGAATCTAGAAAAAGAGCAAATGAAGTGCAACAAAATACCGGTTTCAATTTAATACACAGATAGATTGTTGTCAAGATAATAATTAATTAATTTTTAAGTTTGTAATATTTCTTAAAATTTAATAATTAATAATGCTGTACTTTTTGTTCAACATTCCCATAGTTTTGTATTTTTCTTTAGATTTGTTATTTTGCTAGAATATAAGTTCATTAACTATTGTTAGTTTTGTTCTTCAGGGGAATCTACGTGATATGTCTATATGTTTTATTTATGTTATATTAACAAATAGAAATACAAATTTAATCTCAAAAATACTGCTTTCTAACTGGTTCCTGTTTTTAAACATTTAAATTTTAATTCAAACTGGAACTTAAATAGAATTCGTATTATGAGTAACTAATTGTGCTTTTTTTGTTCTTATGTTGTCTTACAAAAGCGATTGAATTGGTATTGCATTTAAGGTTTTGTTAATCAAATTATCGTTTGTCACAATTTAAGTGTCAATTGTAAAATGCAATTTTCAAAAGTAACCCGGAAATCCATTAGAATCAAACAAAGAATCACATTTATTAGGATAATGCATTCAATAAAATGTTGGAACAGCACGGAGAAGGTACCCAAAGATCTAAAATAACAGATAACATCACAAAATTGAAACCAACATAACCTAAAAATAAAAGTCTCATTTACAAGACACAGGAACTAAAAGAAGTAAGGTTTCAACGGTAAAAGTTACTAGGGTCGGATTATCGATGCTAGGCTAAATTTATCTTTCAGTTTGTTACCAATGGCAACAATTATGAAAGTACACTTTCAACAATTATGAAAATACACTTTCATAATTGTTGAACGTATGAAAGTAGGGGAAAATGGGGTAAGTGTGCGCACGAGGTAACTGTACGCACTCATTCATCTCAAAAAGTAATAGACTTACAAGAAATTACTGCTCATGAAATCTTTGTTATCCACCCACAACTCTAATTTTTGAAAGCCCTAATAGTATCTGCTTTACCAATCAAGTTCGATATGACGTCATAGCAGCAATGAGTTTTCAATGTATGTTTGGATTCCGAAAACTTAAGCTGTAAATAAATTAATTATAAATATTTTAATTTCAGTTTTGTGTTACGATATTCAGTAACATTTAAAGAATGCATTAAGCATTTGGTATTTATTGTAAAATTCTTTTTTACAATTTTGTGATAATAACAATAAAATAATGTAGGTACGGGGGAACTGTGCGCATTGTGAATGGGTAAGTGTGCGCGCGAAAAATTTATATTTATGCAAAAGTAACTGAAATCCAGAAGACACATACCTCCACAGATGTGAGGAGTTGCTACTTAAAACTGAACAATGGTTTAGGTGTATTCTCTGCTCTAGATGGTTGCATACATGCAACGGTTGGAACTAGGGGTGCGCGATATCATATTTTCAATACCGGTTATCGATAACTTAAAAATATCGATATTTATTGATACACCGTTATTATCGCTCTATCGTTAATATCGATAATATCGATATCCGAAATGGAAATATCGTACTTTCAAAGTTGTTTTATTTTTGTTGTTTTTATAACAAAATATGTATGCATATAGTATACCGATTCTAGTAACTTTTACCGTTGAAACCTTTCTTCTTTTAGTTCCTGTCTTGTAAATGAGACTTTTATTTTTAGGATATGTCGGTTTCAATTTTGTGTTGTTATCTGTTATTTTAGATCTTTGGCTACCTTCTCCGTGCTTTTTCAACATTTTATTGAATGTATTATCCTAATAAATGTGATTCCTTTTTTGATTCTAATGGCAACAATTATGAAAGTATACAACCTAGCGAATATCGGTATCCAACGATGTCGTTATGAGTTACAGAATAGGGGGTTATTGTGGTTTGTCTAAAAGGTTCAATAACCAACTTGTAGAGGAGGTTATACACTATATAATGACATCTATATCTCAAAATTGCAATTTTTGGACATGTTGAGATTTGAAAATAAGCTCCTCACTTGTCAAGTTGTCAGTCCGAGCTTGCACCGCGTGAATTTCCGAACTCAAGATATGAGTAGCGCCAGTGTTGCCACCCGTAGTGGAATTCCGCTACTGTAGCTTTTTACCCCTTGTAGCGGCGGAAAAACCATTTTTTTTAAGTAGCGGAATCTGATTGGGAGACCACCATCGGTCTACTTTAATTTATATTAACGTTATATTAATTTATTTCTAAAAATATAGCTGAATTAGCACTGACCATCTTATGTATTCCACAGGTCATGGTAATGCTGATGTTGAAAGAATATTTTCAAGTATTGCTGACATTAAAACTAAAAAAAGAAACAAACTCTCAACTTCTCTTCTTGAAGCTACATTAGGTATAAAAGTGGATTTGCACTGCAAGAAATTGTGTTGTTATAATTATGAGTTTAGTAACGAGCATTTCAAGAAATATAATAATAACATGTATTCCTTTAAAAATTAACTCTTTTCTGTTTTTTTTTTCTGTACAAAATGAAAATGGGCACATTCAGCAGACCCGAAAGTTGTGTAACTGTTGAACAAATTTCTGCTGAATGCGACCTCATGAGGTTTATGAGTTGGAGGGTTCGCCATTTTTTGTAGCGTAACTTCTCCGCTACCTGACTGGAACATGTTACGATGAGTGAACTTCATTCAGCAGAAATAAGTGTTCAGTCTCAACTGTTGGATTAGGAACTGTTACTGATATGTTCTGCTGAATCAGCCCAATAGTAATTGAATTTATTCACAGCAGCATGCCTATGACGATTTCATTGAAATATACCCTGAACAACAAATTGAGTTTAGTCTTTTTTCACAACACTGTTTTAGAATAGCCGTCCTCCATTTACAACAAACACGAATCGATTCAAATTCACTTAAAAATCATTGATTGCATTCCATTTAGTTATTCAGTTGGCGACCAGTGATAAGGAAGTGATTGAATTTCCCCTCCCGCACACCGTACTGATCAAGCTGGTTTTCTAAATCAGTTATCAGTTTCATGTGATTTCATACGTATTTTGAGGTTATGTTAATTTTAGTTCCAAAACATCATTCCTTTTATGAGTCTCTCTATTCACTTTAAAGTCAGTTCAGTTCAAAATCGGTTAATAAATGAACGTTTCTTGCAAACCGGTAATGTAAAAAAAAAGGAAAATTCACTGATCGCCCCACTATAATAACACTCGATATTGTACAAAATGTTAATGATACTGTATAACAGAATCCTCATAACAGAGTCCTATACGAATCCACTCGGAAGATCTTGAAAAAACACCTTCATTTCCAATCATACAAATTTTCAATGGTTCGACAACTTCACCCACTCAATTTTCTTCAATAAATTCAGTTTTGTCAGTGGTATAACAATATTCTGCTAAATAATAGTGACCAACAAGATACAACTTTCTTTGCTGATAAAGCCTGGTTTCATCTCTCTGGGTTTATCAATTCACAAAATTTCAGGACTTGGTCGGAACATAACCCTTTAATGTGATTGATGTAAACGCACTACATCCACTTAAAATTGGTGTTTGGGTGGCAATGTCTTGGAGAATTATTGGACCAATATTCTTCCGGGAAACAACCCCTATAGATATCAGAGACTTATATTGGATACATTTATAAACCAGTTAGACGACACTGAATTAGCAAATGGCTACTTTCAACAAGATTCCGCCACTGCTCACACAGCACGAACCACAATAAATTATTTAGAGGAGTTTTTCCCAGGATGTTTAATCAGTGCTGGTTGGTGGCCTAATTGCTCTAATATTCAATTAAATCCGGACTTCTCACTTCCTTATTTCAATAATTTGGTATTCAGAATACGTATTAAACAATTTGGAAGAATTGCAGCAGGCAACTGCAAATATCGGACAACCTAAAACGTTAATAATGTCTTCAATAACATATCTCAAAGGATTCGGTACTGCTTACGCAAATGGGGCTTGATGATTTGCTCTAATATTCAATTAAATTTGAACTTCTTATTTCCTCATTTCAATAATGTGATGTTCAGAATACGTATTAAACAATTTGGATGAATTGTGCAGCTGGCAATTGAAGAGGCAATTGCAAATATCAGACAACCTAAAACGTTAATAATGTCTTCAATAACTTATCTCAAAGGATTCGGTGCTGCTTACGCAAAGAGGGCTAACATTTCCAGGTCTTGAATAATAATAATAATCTGTTAAACAGTTTTCATCATCAATGTAAACATCAACTCTAACCTATAGCTACGCATTCCCGCAAAATTAACGAACTTTCAAGTAATGCCAATTCCTCAGTGTTCCCAACATACTAATTTGCTTCAATCATTAAAAGTCACTCGGTACCATTACAGAAAACACTTAACGTAGCGTTTTTTTTTTAAATGTAGCGGAATTATCGGATCACGGTAGCGGCAGGATACGCTAGGCAGGTGGCAACACTGAGTAGCGCATGTCATACGGCGTTTTCGATTCACTTGCACCGGTTACACTCAGTGTATTTGCATCTTCTTTTAACCTCATGTACCTAGGTAGTAATACGAAATGAAGATACCTTGAGTGCGCACTAGTGCGGTCAATCGAAAACGCTAATAGACAAGGAAGGCGCATGTCGAATGTGGAATTGTAAACTGTACTAGATAATTAATCTAAAATGGTCCGAAAATTGAAATACCACGAACAAAAATTACTGAAAAAAGTCGATTTCATATCATGGGAAGTGGACAACAATTTGAAAGAAGTCAAAGTTCTCAAAAAGTACCATATACAAAAACGTGAAGATTATACAAAGTGAGGTTAAGTTACCTTTCATTATTATTTTTCATTTCATCGATCGCAATTTTAAGGTACAACAAGTTGGCCAGAAATATAAGAGAAGTAGCAAGAAAGATAAAAGAAATTGATCCCAAGCATCCGTTTCGAATACAAAGCAGTGCACAACTACTTGAAAAATTGTATACTTTTATTTTTTACATTCTATGCACTATTAAAATTTACGTTTTACAGATATCAAATGGGCTTGATTGCGACTAGGTGGGATTTAAGCTTGGCTGAAAAAGTAACGGCTTCTTGTTTCTGTAGAAGGAGGTTGCCGGTTGTCATGGTTCGAAGTAAGAATTTTCTTCTTTTTTATTTTTAATAATGTAGTATAGCTGTGTTTGTTTATTCAACTCTGTAGAGTTCGAAAAGAGTAAATAGGGTGAACGGAGTTGAATAAACAAGCCCAGCTTATGAAAACGTGATATTACAGATAAGATGTCAGAATCAATCAAAGGTGCAATCAAGTTAATTGAACAAGGACATGTAAGAATAGGCCCTGAACTTGTTAAAGATCCTGCTCTGTTGGTTACACGGACGTTAGAAGATTTTGTTACTTGGGTTGATAATTCAAAGATTCGTAAACATGTTTTAGAATATAATGGACTGAGAGATGATTTTGTGTTATGAAGATGCAAGTTTTATTAATAAATTTTTGGTTTTATAAAAGAATCTTGTTCTCATTTTATAGGACAAATTTCAAGAGGCATCTCATTCTTGAATTTATTTTTAATATTATTCATTTTATTATTGAATATAATAAATGCGATAGATATAGTAATTCAATTTGGTTATTTATTAATATTTTAATATTTAAATATTTTTTTATACGGTTGTACTCGGTTATAACTATGCGGCGGGGACTTGGTAGGGTCCAAAGTCTAAACGCCTACTCAGGTACGGCGCGCGCTCGTTCGTACGTGAAGTTACATGTGGATATTTATTTTATTTACTAGCGAACGCTAGGCGTCATCCGCCACTGACTGTTGTTTAAGTATTTTGTACAGTTTTTGCGCTCTAGGTCATTCACCATACAATCCTACCAAGTCCCCTCGGTCTGGTTATAACAGCCTCAATTTAACGAATATAGCGAACAAACCCGTCAAATTGTCATATGATAAAAAAGATCCATATACAGAAATAGAGGCTATTTTAGTCAAAAACACACACGAGCCACAGTATAAGAATTTACACAATAGTGTCACTCAAGTATAACTCACATTTTCCATTTTGTTTGATACCTACCGATTTGCAAATTACATTACATTTCCATAAGGGCATCAAACCAATGAAATAGTACAATTAGAAACGCCTTTAGGTGGCAATGTTTGGCCCTAACATAGGGTGCGTTTCATTTGCGCGCTCACATGCTTTGAGCGCTCATAAGCATTGCTTAAATCGTTCCCTTTGACTTTGCAAACGCTCACAAAGCGCCGGCTGACGAAATAGTAACGTCATTATGACGTCATAGTCTTCGCTCACAATCGCTTATTCCATCGAGGTAGAGCAAAAGCGTAAGCGCTTATGTTCCAAATGGAACGTGTGAGATGCGTATGAGGAGATCAGCTAATCATAATCATATTATAAACAAACATTATACTTTAGAAATAGCTACAGCAGCTATGATTGAATCAATTTCACTATTGAAGTTATATTTTTGAGATTATGAATTCGTTGTGCAAACAAAAGTCAAAAGAAACACCTTTGCGTATAACGGCTTAAGCGACTAAACCCCAAAGGAAACAACAGAAAACAGCGCTTGTAAGCGTGAGCGTTTAAAGCGTGTGAGCTCGCAAACGAAACGCACCCATAACGTCTGTGTTTGTGTGTTTGTTTGCGGACATCTCTGGTCCATTTTTACGTGCATCGTGGAACAGCGTTGCCAGCGTACGGAAATGCTATGTACGAACCCTGAAGCAAAAGAGTATCATGGCTTCATTTACTCGTGTAAAAATCCAAGATGGGGGTCCATAAGAAAATAAAAAATTGAATGTCGTTTATTGGTAATTTTTGATGACATGACAAAGATAATGGCATATTTTAATTCCTCATAAAAAAGTGTCTCAACAATGTCTGACTTAAAAATACCTAACTTCATTGGTTTTTCTAGAAAAAAATTAAAACGAAAATCGTGATTTTTACTTTTTTTCGAATATCTTGAAAATCGTAAAAAATAGGTGAAATTTGTTTGAAGATTATTGATTGGGATAAAAATATGCAACTTTGTGCTAATTTAACCAACTTCGTATCTCTTAAGATAACCGAGATTCCCATGGTTAGGCTAGAAAAACGGACAGCCTGTATAGTACTTCCCTTAATATGATCACGACTGATCGGTTAAATCAATTTTTCTTTCAAAGGACTGCAGTCAAGTGGACAAAAAATGAAACCCTGAATGAATGAAAAGGCGAGAAAACGGAATGGGCAGACACAATAATCGCCGACGGTCGCGAAAGAGGCACGTGCCAACTGTAACCGCTGAACAAATCTTGTTATTTTATTACTGTTGTTATTATTAATCTTATTAATTCCTGACTTTTATTTCGTATTCCCCGATAAAACGCCAAACTTCCATCTAAATTATGTTACAAATACTTTTCCTTGAAGTAGCTTCTTAGATTACTCACTAAAGAGTAAGAGTAAAAAATTATTATAATTAGGTCTATTGTTTGTAGAACCTAGAGAAAGGAATGAAATATTCTGAAAATTCGGTAAAAAACTTTATAAAAGAGTTTCCTTTTTTGTCCACTTGACTGCAGTCCTGTCAAAGAAATATTTATAATCTTTCCTGTAGTTTTATATTCAAGGACTTCTTATACCTGTGTTGTGCCCAAGGATCGCAAGATGCACCCGATGGTATATTCTTATGTACGCAACCCCGAGATTATTATTTGAACGTAGCCAACTACTGTCATGGTGACGTTTCATTAACCTTACTTTAAAGAACCGTTATAACCTACATTTTAAAACTGTTCTGGCCTTAATTTTATGAATAATGAAATTTTTTAATTATGCCGTAATGAAACGCTTCTTTTCTTCTCCAACTAACGTAAAAGTAAAAGTTTGTATCGTCGGTTCGGGACCAGCAGGTTTTTACTCAGCTCAACACCTCTTAAAACATGTATCACCCGTAGAAGTGGATATCTATGAAAAGCTTCCAGTTCCTTTTGGCTTGGTGAGGTAAATGGCAATTGAAGTTCGTTTTATATAACCATCATCTTTACCGTATTATAGATTTGGGGTGGCTCCTGATCATCCGGAAGTGAAAAATGTTATTAATACGTTTACAAAAACTGCTCAAAATCCAGGCGTACGATTTGTTGGAAATGTTAATTTGGGCAGTGATATTTTATTACGTGAATTGAGGCAAGCCTATCATGTGGTGTTGCTTGTAAGTACACATTTATTTTAAAGTCTGTTCACTTACTTTATGAATATTTTTAGTAAGTGTCACATTACAGACTTATGGAGCGGAAGAAAATCGTAAATTAAACATACCCGGAGAAAATCTGATGAATGTAATACCTGCTAGAAATATAGTTGGTTGGTACAATGGAATACCAAGAGATAGAAATTTAAAAATTGACCTACGTGAACCAATTGTCGCAATTTTTGGTCAAGGAAACGTAGCCATCGATGTAGCAAGAATACTGCTGACACCTGTAGATGTATTGAAGGTGATAATTTAATATTTCCATAACAGGTACTAGTAACTTTCATTTTATTATAGACGACCGATATTACACAGCATTCCCTGGAAGTATTGGCGACATCTAAAATAAAAGAAGTTATGCTAATTGGGCGCAGAGGTCCTTTGCAGGCAGCATTTACAATTAAGGAATTAAGAGAAATGTTAAAGCTTCAAGATTGCAGAGCATGCTGGAACTCGGATGATTTTCTTGGTATACGTTCACTCGTGCCTAAATTAGCGAGACCCAGGAAACGTTTGACCGAGCTCATGTTGAAATCAGTTGATGAACAATCTGAAACTGATGGTGCTTCTGTATTCAAGCCCATGTTTTTACGCTCACCTTTAGAAATACTAGGAACGAACAAAGTCAAAGAAGTAAAACTTAGTGTGAATAAACTTTCAGGAAATGACGTTCTTAAACAACAAGCATTTATGACAGATGAAACTGCATTCATAAACTGTGGATTGGCTGTCACTAGCATTGGTTATAAATCAATTCGTGCAGATGCTGATATTCCTTTCAATGATAAAATCGGAATTGCTGAAAATATAAATGGTAAGATATCTGACGGACTGTACACAACAGGCTGGTTAGGAACAGGTCCGACAGGTGTTATTCTAACGACAATGAGTAACGCTTTTGGTACTGCAGATTTAATATGTTCAGAGTTGAAAGGAAAAAATCTCGCTAGCAAGCCAGGGTATGAATTTATTGAGAAATTACTGAGAGATAGAGGTACGCAAATAGTATCTTGGAATGACTGGTTACGAATTGATGAATATGAACAAAATGAAGGAAAAAAATTAGGTAAACCAAGGGAGAAGATAGTTGATATTCAAAAGATGTTAGAAGTTGCATCGTGTAGAAATTAAAGACTAACTATAATTGTAAATATATATTGAAATTATGGCATTTTGTGAATACATAATTTATTTAAAGATCTATAAGAATACTGTGAATGTTTCTTTTTAAATGTACTGTAAATATGTAGACTTTCGTAATTATTTATGTCGTGAAAACTAAATTAATTGCTATGTTGTTGCATTTGAAATAATGAACTAATGAAAGACACGACTTTTTTCCATAAGTCACTCGATTAGAAAAGATATTGATCACTAGTTGTAACCTCACATTCAGTTCCAAAAGGGACGACTAGCCAGCTGTCTTGTACATGTACAGTAGCTATAATTACGTTTCGTTTTCGAGTTAACAAATTCTAATCTATTTGGGCTTGAGTGTCCGCTCTATCTGCTTATAGACTCTAAGGTTAGTCTTTTCATTTTCTTAAGTTGTTTTTAGTTCCTTTCTACAACAGTTGGGGACACTGTCGATTTTCCAAAAATCGGAGAGGAAGGGCATGTCTTCGATGTCTGTTTAGCTTGCGCTTGGCGTCCATCTTTCTTATAGCGTTTTCGATTGATCGCACTAGTGCGCACTTAGAGTATGTTCACCGAGCAGATGCAAATACACAGAGTGCAACCGGTACAGGTGAATCGAAAACACTATTAAGGTGCAGATAGACATGCGAGAAAACTTGCGTGAGTTACTGTCCGACACTAATGTCGCTAATGTAAATAGGGTTGCGAGTCGACTCGCTGGAATGTCTGAAAGATCTCGCACTAGATTCTTTCTTGCCAGTCTAAATACGCATAATTATAGATTCTGTAATTTACTGACTGAATATTCCACAGTTCGGGGTTTTCTTCATACGAACGCATTTCACGAACAGTTGTCTCATTTTTGTTGGAGCTTTATCGGAGCCTGTATTTTGACCACCCAAAGGTTGTTGGAGATCTTGTTTGTGAAAGACATCTGGAAGTGTTAATCCAATGCTATTATAAAAAATAAATACGTGCTTGTGTAATCAGTTCGGCACGCTATCGAATGTCGAAACGTCGCAATTTCTTTTCGCTACAGGCCGGAGGCCCTTTCTGTTCAAGTCGTTAAGTTGTCAAGTCGTTATAATACAGCCCGGATTAGAATTCCAAGAAATTTTTTTTTCGAAAATTTCCGACCAAATCGTCGGAAAAAAATTGCAATTTTCTAAGACCAGTAGGTATTAGGGTTCACGAGGAATAGAATTCTATTTTTGTGATGTCACGAGAAAAAGATAATCGCCTTGAAAAATGAAATCACAACAAATAGTAATATATTATCTATTCTACAAGGTGTTAAGAAGTAAGGGGAATAGTAAACTGAATCTATCATGATCCCAAACTGTCACGTGGAGGTGAGCGCTAGGCAACGTGACGTCACAAAAATAGAATTCTATTCATCGGGATCCCTATAAGATTCGAAGAGATGCGACAATTTTTTTTTTGAAAACTTCCGACCAAATCGTCGGAAAAAAAATTGCAATTTTCTACACAAAAACCCCGGTATCTAAAGAACGGTTAGGGTTAGGGGCTTGACCGACCCACCATTGAATTCGTCTCTTCGAGATCTATAAAATGAGCCCCTCATTCGGATTTGAACTCGTGACCTTACGGTTGTGAAAAACGAACAAACTAACTCGGCCACGAGACCCGTTTAAAAACTCTCCGTTAAATACCTATCTTCTACGAAAAAAAAAACTTTTTTCCTTCATTTCTAAATAATTAACAACTAAAATTGCACACATTTAGTATCAAAACACTTTGAATGCAATAATCTTTCCGATTATAACCCAGAATTTCATATAAAAAGTGAGCAAATAAAAATCAGATTAGGGTAGGCGGTGTAAAGAAAATGTGTGTCTGTGATTAACTGAATTAAGTAATGTAATATATTCATGGGCTGTCAAATTTATTGACGTTTTATTTAAGCACAGACATACATTTTCTTTGCACCGCCTACCCTAATCTGATTTTTATTTGCTCACAGGTTATATGTACCCAGGTAGATAATATAAAGCAATTTCTGTTTTCCCATGTTAAATCCCTATGTTTCATTGTCAGACGGACATACTGTATGTAGCAAACTAGCAACTGTATGATCTGTAAATCTGTAACTAAATTATTAAAATATGGAATTTTGAAATTCTGTAGAAGATATGATTTCTCCTACGTCCCTAGGATTGCTCGTAAGCCTCTGTGGTATCATCTTGCAGACTTTCAAGAAATCGTATCATACTGAGAGCTTCAAAATTCCACCTTTTAATAATTGACTTACAGGTTTACAGATCATACGGTTGCTGCAGAACGACCCGTACCCCCTTATTCTGTAACTCATTACGACAATCGTTAAGTGGCATATTTTGACCAATCAGGCCTTAGATTTTAGATATAACGTATTTCTATGTACTGATTGGTCCATATGTAACGAGTGTTCAACAAAAAATACCTCGATTCAAACCTCCATCCTAAACCGTTCCAGAGATATTTAAGAAAATGTACTTTCCAAGTTGTCCCTTTAGGAGGTATATCTCAGAAACGAAAAACTTTTGGATATGGATAAATTATTTTATGTCCTCTATACGTGGTATAATTATTGCCACCTTAATTGATAACAGCCTGTATATTTCTTATTCCATTGTGATCTAAAATTATTAACAAATTGACTTATAATGAAGTTACATTATAGTTAAATAAAGGATAATATTAAACGAATAAATAAAACATTGATACGTTGGAATGATTGACAGTATGTGTACAACTTCAACAGTTACGACATAGATGTAATTAATAGCTTTTCCACTTATCCATTATATTACACAATGTCACAACACACAGATTATTACCTGTGCAAGAGTACTAATCAGCAACGCAAATTTAAAAATTTAAAAGAAGAGTAAATAAATTACAGCATCGTAAAAACGGACTGGTAAATTTAAATTAATAGTGGCGCCTGCATTAATTTTCAATTACAGGAATCGCTTTAGCGTGACCGCTGAAAAAAATTACCGTCGTTGTGTAATTATTATGACTGAAACATTATATCCGTAATTAATTTTTTCTGGCCTGGAGACTTCGGTTTCTGTACTACAATAACGTTATTGTAATGTTACCGTTGATTGGCATCAGAATTATGAAATTATGTTTTCCATATGTAATTCAAATCTAATTCATTTAACAAGTTTATTGCGAAATTAACATTTCAGAGAGAGCATTTTTTTGATAATATCAGTGACACGTAACGCTTGGATAAATAAAAGGCCACATTATAAAATAATTTTATTTCAAAAGGTATATACACTTTTCTATTTCTAAAATTTCGGTTTTCCTGTAACGACTATTTTCAAGCAAAAAAATCGCGTTACAAATAAACCTCAATGGTTCTTATACAAACAAACCACTAATTCATAAGATATGTACATTTTGATTAATCGACAATTCGATAACAAAACTGTTCACATTCGATGCTTCGACAGTTCAAACAAAGCGCGAATGAGTTCGCGACTGTACAAAATACAAAAAAAAAGAAAAAAATTAGTTCGATCGCAAGCACAGAATTCAAAAATACGCTGCTTCAACGATATGCCGGAAAAAGGAACGCATATCGTCGGTTGGCTGCATTCTAACGGTACAAGTCGAGAGGAAATTTTAAGCGTAACACAATAGGAATGGTGACATTGAATATGATTAATAAATACATTAAGGAATATTTTTTTCGCTAATTCTCTTAACGGTATAATGTGTTAATTTAATTAATATAAGTACGTACTTATTTTTTTGAGATCATCAATTACGTGTGGATGATTTTTATTTCTCATCATAATTAACTTGGAATGTGAAAATAATTGAATGCATGTTAAACATTCTAGATTTATCTCAAAAGGACGAAAGTGCTAAGTTTCATCAAGTAAAGAAAATACAAGCACCTGCTTGTACTTAGACGCTGTAAATGCTTTAAAAACAAATGTAACAAATTTGTAATAAATCTTCCGTGGACAATTTCTATAAATAAAATAATAATTCCAAATATTCCTAGGCTACTGTTTTTCATGTTGGTGCTAGAAATTTTTTGACTTGGTCTCGCATCTATTATTAAACTAAATGAAAATGTAAGAATAAAATCTCAAATGGCTTTTATGAAGTCTGCGAAGGTCGTTAGACTATTTAACAAAAACAAACAGTTCTTCAATAATATCAAAGTTAAGGCTAATATTGTAAGGGATGTTGTCAAATTGCAAGAAAATATTAAAACTCCTTAACATAAAGTCAATGAAATGTTTTCTTCTGCCAGAGAAATCAATGTTCAATCTTATTCCGATAGGACTGCAGCAATTTCCTTCACTTTCATAAGGTTTTAATCTATTTATTTCGTTTTGGACTTTTACAGAATATCTTACATAAGTGTGAGTTTGGTTGCCTAATATGGGTGATCACGTTGAAAGCATGACAAGTGACGATCATTATAAAATAAAAAATAAAAACTGAAAATGAATTGTAGATTTAAAATTTCCAGAAGAATATTTAATAACATTCAAAGTCTAGTTTATAAGCAAAAAAAAAGGATAACCGAAATCGCGACGTTTACAGAAAAGAAAAAGAGAACGAAATAATAAAAATGGTTAAACAATGAAAGACGAACAAGAAAAAACGAAAAATGTTTTTGACGATTGAGAAACACAATGGAAATAGTGAGAAAAAAATTAAGATTCCCAGAGAAACGTAAAAAAATGACGATCGCAGTAAATAAATTAAAACTCAAACATGAATAGTTTAAATCGCGACATCCAGTGAGCGATTTTTGACATTACTATTCATTACTATTGTATCGCGATTGCAAGATAACTAGGACAGGTCGGTTTGGTTGCAGTGGAGTTCTTGAGCTACGCTTCTGCTGACGAGGTCTCAAATAGAGCAGAAATAGAGGATGCTCGCGGAATCCATTACAATGAAAACCGACTTGCAGAAAATTTTTTAAAACTCAAACGTTGTATAGTTTTGACAGTCAAAGGATTCTTAAGAATTAGGAGGAAAAAAGAGCAAAGAATGATGACCGTACGCCCAACGTGGTGCTAGTTTGTCTGGAATTTTAACTAAAGACTCAGGAAACAGAGTTCTGCAGTATTCCGTAAAAAATTGCACTTTCAAGGTTATTCTTTCTTTGATTTCTTTGTATGTCCATTTCGTCCTAGGCAATCTTTTCCGTTTTCCTCCTGTATTACTTTCGGTACTCTACTAATGTCCGTCCTCATTAGCCATTCCAATTTGGCCTTGGCAGATCAAAACTCGAAAGCCTTAATGAAAGGTCTTGCCACTTAACATCATTTAGATCTTTGATAAATCCTATCGCTTTGACAAAAGCATCTGGAGTTCAGGGAAATTTGCAATCATGAAACGTTTTCTGGATTCCTCAATAAATATCAGAAGAAGTTCCTTCCAATGTACATCAAAAAGACGAAATAGTCGAAGAATTCTGAAACAACTTGGCATTTACAGAGAAAAATTGGAAGAGACTCAAGGATACATTTTGGATTTGGAAGGTCAAAGGTCGAAAGTTTAATGAAAGATCTCGCCGCTTAACATCATTTAGATCTTTCATAAACCCTTTCACTTTGACAAAAGCATCTAGAGTCCAGGGAAATTTGCATTCGTGAAATATTTTCTGGATTCCTCAATGAAGATCAGAAGAAGTTGCTTCCCATTGTTCACCAAAAAGACGAAAGGGTCGAAGAATTCTGAAACAACTTGGCATTTACAGAGAAAAATTGGAAGAGACTCAAGGATACATTTTGGATTTGGAAGGTCAAAGGTCGAAAGTTTAATAAAAGGTCGCGCTACTTAAGTTTCTAAAATTTGCAAATGTAAGTACAGACTGGGAGCCAATGGATAATGAGGATATTCAAATAATTTTTATTCTCTTATTGACAGAATGTAGTCCCTATGTAATCTCTGAGAATATAACGATTGCAAGTCTTTGTTTGGAACATACTGTAGTGTATCATCTCCCCGCACTGAAGTGTTTAGGATACAATCGTCCAGTTAAATATTTTGCAACACATGACCAAGTTTATGTTTACAGATTGCATAAGAACATTGTTTTTGAAATTGTTACAGAGTGAAAATTAAAAAAAAGAATTGTTAAAATATCACTGTTAAAACGCATTATCGACTGGCTACTATTTTACAAATATACAAACACCCAGTCCAGGCAATTTTGAATTGCATTACATTCATAATAAGATACATAGTCTCTTGTAAGTTGTATGTATGCAAGTATGCAATATGCATTAAAATAGAAAACAGATATTTAAGGATTAATTTAATTAAAACTCGAATAAAACCGTACAGGGAAACGTCGATTAGTAGATGTTTTAAAGTTGTCGAATTCTCATCACAAAATACAATGCGATCAATAATGACTTTAATTTATAGATACCAATATGCGACCTTCTAATAGTGGAGAACTGCATTTCATGTTTTTTATGCGAGCCAGTCTTTAAAACAGCTGATTGGTTTAAAATAACTTTGCATAGCAACGAAGTAAATAAACAAATATAAAAATTATCGCTAGAAATATCGAACAGAAAGTGAATTAAGGCAAACAAAATTCACTAAATTTTCCCAGAATTCCCCAAGTTCTATCTTCAGGCTACACATAATATAGTTGACGTAGCTCGCATCTAAATTTTGAAAGCAGTTTTTTTATTGATCACACTGTATGTAAGTACAATTAATCGTACACTTCGTAAAATTTTAATAGACAGCCATTATCATTATTCCTAGCGTAGAGAAGACAATTGAAAATAAACAGAGAAGGCAGAGTTAGAATTTTTAATTGGATAAAAAACTTTTTACAGCTTGTTAGAGTACTGACTTTTACAATAGCTCTTATTATACGCTTTTGAATCATGAAGAGTGAATTAGAGGAGGAAGAGTTCCCCCAGCAGAGAATACCATAGTTTAATTTCGACTGTACATACCCGAAATAAAACATTTTAAGAATTTCCAAAGACAAACTGCCATTCAACTTTCTGAACATAAAACATGCAGAGTTTAATGCCTTCGACAATATAAGGCAGTGATTGTTCCATGTAAGGTTAGAGTCAAAGGTCAGTCCTAAGAATTTTATTTGATTATCAACCCGTATATCAATATTTAAATCTTTCAGTTTAATATTAGAAGAATTCAGTGAATATGGTATCACAACTGTTTTGTGAACGTTTAATGATAAATTGTTGCAGCGGCACCAATCAGTCATATTCGTAAGAACAGAATTTAATTTTTGTAATAACTGTTCATCAGTTCTATAATGAATAATGGAAGACGTGTCATCCGTATAATATATGTTGTCACCTAATTTAATGAAATTGTTTAAGTCGTTAATGTAAGTAATAAAAAGGAAGGGTCCAAGGATGCTACCTTGCGGAACCCCATGTGCGAATTTCAACAGTCTCAGATACCGCACCAGACCAAGTAACAGATTGCAAGCGATTACTTAGGAAGCTATTGATCCAATCAAGGGCAAAGCCACGCACCCCATATTGACATAATTTATAAAGGAGCAAATCATGATGCACAGTATCAAAGGCTTTTGTTAAATCAAAATGGATTCCTACTACTTTTTCTCTTTGTTCAATGTTCCGCAAGATAGCATTATAAGCCAAACATAAGGCATCATTGGTAGACAGGCCTTTTCTGAAACCGAATTGGTTTTTATTGATTATTTTATTATCATCAAAAAAGTTTAATAGTCTAGCTAGCATTGCTTTTTCAAATACTTTAGAAAAAACAGAAAGAACAGAAATGGGCCTGTAGTTTTTTATATCCGTTTTTATACCTTTTTTAAATGCAGGGACTACTTTGGCACTTTTTAGAACCGACGGAAAAGTACCCTCCTTAAAAGATTGGTTAATTAATTTGCATAAAGGAGCAGCTATAAATTCAGCAACATATTTAAGGATTACATAAGGGATTTCATCCACACCCGCAGATTTTTTTTTTTGAGACAGATATAATTATATTAAAGGTTTCTGCTTCATTAATAGGATATAAAAACATACAGGAATCACTACCCTCAATATTATTAGGTGTTTCTAAAGATTGACATACTAACTCATTAACAGAGTTTAAAAAGTAACGACAGAAAGCATTACTGATATTAAGAGCATTATTATTGTCACAATTGTTTTCATCAGTGATATAGACTGGAAGGTCATGAACAGAATTTTTATTCTTTATTAACTGCCAAGCTGCCTTATTTTTGTTGGAGGAATTACTAATAAAGTTATCGTTGAATTTTCTTTTAGCCTGATCAATATTTGATCGATGCTTATTTTTAAGTTCTTTGTAACAAGATAAATACAAGTCATAATCAGCGCCAGAGCTATTTTTCATTTTTTTGTAAATATTTCGTAATTCTCGACCTTCCTCAATTAACTCACGTGAGATCCATTCCTTCTTACGCTGTTTAGTAAGTTTCACTTGCCTAAGAGGAAAGCAATCGTTGAAATAAACTAAAAAGGTTTCATAGAATCTAGTAAAATTAGAATTTAAATCACAGTCATTACTTAGAAACTGAAATGTTTCAAATTTAATAGCAGAAATAAAGTTATTTATAGAAGTTCGATCAAAAATTCGTTTCTCAGTAAAAAGAGATTCATTGTTATGAAGTAAATCAAGCTTAGTGGATAGGATTAACATATGGTGATCAGATAAGCCAGGGTCCAATACATTCACACTACATATTTGACTTTCTAGATTGGTAAAGAAATTATCTATTCTAGTGGCAGAGTGTTCATTTTCCCAGGTAGGTGCTTCCAAGTAGCTGCGGAATTGAAAGGATTCAAATAATTCAATCAAGTGATGTATGCTTAGAAAAATCAATATTGAAGTCACCCCCAATGACAGTGTGGCCTCTTGTTACCACAAAATTTAGACTTTTTCTTTACATTTAAAGCAAATGGCAAGTTTGTGCTGTTTTTCATCAGCTGCTGCCCCAGGTAGCTCAGTGGCGTTAGGCGCCATGGTAAACAATTGCCCGACAGAAAAAAAAATGCGAGACGGTGTTCCTAAAGTGTCTCGAGCACTTCTCGAGTCTATTTCAATTTCACTTACAATTTTTCTGACTAACAAACAGAGATCAACGATAATAAATTGGTCCGCCTGCGTCAGTCGACGAGACAAACTGACGATTATGTTTAAACTTTGCGCCCATATATAATTGAGAAACCGTCCTCGTTCCTTTTTATCAAATTACTTATCCTCTCTTATCTAAACTGATTTTTTTTATGATGTTATTATTTATCTTGATGAAGTTGTCAAAAGTACAGTGAAACGTCGATTTTTATATTTATAATTTTACGAAGTAGCCGATCAATCCTAATTAAAATTTTGTGATAATTTTCAAGAAAGTGCTCCAATTAATAATTTTTACATTTCTGACCTTTATTTAATGATTCATTTTATGACGTATTTAAATGAAATGATTTGTTGTGTTTATGAAATAAACGACTTATTATTAGACTGTTTCTAAAAGAAATTTATAAGTTAAGAATCCAACAAGTTAAAATTAAAAATGCATAGGTATAAGTGCTCGCCTTACGTAAAGCAATACTGTTAAAGCTTGAAAATTTAATAAATCCAATACAAATTTATTGGGGCAGCCGCCTGAACGTAAAGTTAATAATAAAGTAAAAGTAGAGGAGTGCAATTAAGCGTTAATAATGATAAATTTCGAAGAAAATTGCACGAGGAAGTCGTTTACACTTCCATTGGTAGCCAGTTCTTTTTTTAACGATGGCATGCCGCTGCCTCCACTGTAATTTCTCGTCCTGGTAGTGAAATAATTTCAATTAACACTTGCAAATGAAACTAAAGCACTGCGGGTGAATAATTAACGATTCCAGGAAGGAAACGCTTCGGTAAGAAATAAAAATCATCCCGAGTTAATAACAATAATAGTATAACAACATTGTTAATTCTGTGTCGTGTTTTCAGTTTGTACGATACTATAGGTAATCAAAATATTCAAATTTGAATATTCCGATTGCATATTTAATTATTATTATTTATACTCGTACTCTCGTCGGATATGAAATGGACTGCATTAAGTCCGGTTCACACACATATATTTATTTTTATATTAAACGCTATTCGGAATTTAAACTTCCAGTTATAGTATAAATTCTCGGTTTTCTTAACTTTTAAAGTAAAAGTATACATAATGTACGTGTAGGTACAAAGGCGTAAGTATGTTCATAAATTAATACATAAAATAGGCAATTTAAATTCTAGTTTTATCACAATTTGAGCTGGGCGGTTTTACTTTCTCTGCTATAGAGAAACAGTTTCGATAAGGCACTCTGCGTTACGTTTCATATACATATAAATAGGGACGTCGACGTCAATTTAAAGGAACTTCGAAACTCATATTCTTAAGAGTCCTATGCACGGTGATCTATATACTGAGTGATGGTCGTTTTTTGCGGTCCCCTTTTGAATTCTTGCCGAATATGTTGCCCAGTACTTTGGATACGCTGTTGACTCCCAACTTCCTCCGGATCGGTAGAGCCTTCAACAGCTGCACCGAGCGTGCTTCCCTCAACACCGATTGGAACGCCAACGATACACCAGCGAAGTGTTCGGCCGCACTTACCTCGTAAAACTGACAGCCATATTGCAGCGATAATTCATGGCCGTCGTCTACACAGATTTGCCTGCAACAAAATATTGTCTTGGTTAACTTATTGTTACATCAACTTTCTTAACAATTCATTCATTCAACACACTGAGTAGTCAAAAAATTATAGCCTCTCACTAGGCTTGAATAGTGTCACTATTTTCTTCTTTTGGTGATGTTTTGGTTTGCGTTAAAGAAGAAACCGCTCGTTTCACAAAGACGGGGGGTCTAAGAGTAAAGGATGACTCTGAAAAAGCTCTCTGTAACGCAGAACGAAGCGATGTAAAATAGAAAGAAAATAGTGACGTGATTCAAATGGAAGAAGTCGTGGAGGCTTTCACTAAATGGTTACCTTCCAACCGTTTAGAAATTTGAGCTCTTTACAGCAACTCTCCACACCAATAACGTTACTCTAATCCCCAAGGTAATACAATCTTATACTTTATACATAAATTCTAGTGACAGAGTGCTCATTTCTTCAATGAGTCGAGTCCCTCGATATGTTAGGTATACAAACATAAACTTAAAAAGCCATAAAAATAATCGGGTGTTTTAAGATTGGGTCTCGGCGATACATTCTTTTATAGATTAAATAGTTTTGCGTATAAATAGAGGGCATAAGACCGGCTGCTATTTTATGTGATAGGGTGCTTATTTCTTCAGTAATTCAACTTCCTCGATATGGTAGGTGCACAGACTAAAACCTAAAAGCCATAAAAATAATCCGGTGTTCTCAGATTAGGTATATTCCTTTATAGATGAAATCATTTTGTGTATAAATAGAGGGTGTAAGACCGGCTGCTATTTTATGCGATTTAAGTGGAGCTTTTGTGTTATTGTCGATGGCTAATTAATGGTCCAGTTTTAATATTACTGGAATTTATGTATAACCTTCTATTAATAGTTTCCCGAGTGTTCGAAATGAAATCTGGGAGGATACACTTTCGTGAAAAGATAATTAATGTGAAAGGAATTTGATACGGATGTTTTAACATTACGTAATAGAGCATGCTCAACTAATCACGAACGCGTGATAAGGACAGCTTCGACAATAATAATGAGAAATAATTCGAGCATGCTAATTTACGAGCTACGTTTAGTAAGTCACGTGTAAAATCGTTCGTAATTGATAATAATTGATTGATTGCAACGCGCCCACGCAAATCACGAGGAAAATGTTTTGAATGCAGCGAACAGTAACACTAAAAATGTCACAACAATAATATCATTGTCGCACGAAATTTCTCGCGATTGATTTATCGATGTCGATCAAGCGCTGACATGTTCATTACTGCAGCGGTTCATTGTGCATTGTATAATAAGGACATGTAATGCAAACTCATGCTCGAGATTTGTATAGTACGTAGAGACATTGTGCAACGCTAATACGTATGAATTGTTGAATTGAAATTCTTTCTTGTTCAGAAGAAATAAAACACAATGCATTGTAGATGTCGATTTAAATTTAATTTTCTTTGGTATTTTTGCTTAGCTTTCAACATTGAAAAAATAACAATAACAATGGTAGACGGGTATAATTATTTCGTCCTGAATATTTATGAATCGAGCAACAGTAAAATCGTCTGTAACAGTGATCGTTCTATTACAAAACAAACATACATGCTTTGCAGATCATACCTACACGCTTTGGTATTTGACGAGTGCCTAGGAAATGGTTAGTGGTATCAGATCGTACGACACAAGTAAATTATGTGGTTAAGACAATTATTTCCCCATAAACTTATAATAAGCTCGTACATACTATATTCACGAATGGCATGACTGTGGGCAGTTTAGTGTTTCCTCGAATTGCAGCTGTAGACGAAATTGGCTCGGATTACTTCGCTGGTTTGCCTGTGAGATGAGAGATGAGCGCAATCATAAAATTCAATAAGGAAAAAATAAGTACCACCGTTAACTGTTATGTTAAAGTATCGTTTCGAAAGTGGGAATTGGAATGCAGTCAGTTTCAGGATGTATAATTATATTTCTTCTCTAATTTTATGTCTGCAAGTAACCAAATCGTTTCATTTGTTGACAATTAAGAAAGTGGATGGCACTTTAATTTGTATGAGAATTACTATAATGATTTCACCTTTTTACTAAATGGTGTACAATCTTTGCTTTCTTTGGTATTCTTCAGTTCCTCAGTATCTAGGTTCCATTTTTTTAAATCGTCTTCGAAATGGTCACGCATCTTCGATCCTTGCCATCTTGAATCAAAGAAAGGGCTTGATGATTTCGCGCACCAGGTGACTGAATAAGACAAGAAGATTCTAAGTTATTAGGTCGACATTTTAGTTCCTGTGGATCAACTTCTACTGTTCCCTCTTGATCTAATGCCTTGATAAGTGGTGGTAGTTTCAGAGCACGAAAAATCACATCTCGTTTTTTTTTCCTTTTGCTACTTTAATGTACATCTATTTTAGATCATGTACTGCTGCATAGGTTGAATGGCACATGATTTATTTGAAGATATGAATTCGATTGACCTTTTTGTTGGTGAAAATATCTGAATCTTTTAATATACAGTGAAAGTGCTACAGATGATAAATAATAAACTGAAGTCTATTAGTGAAAATATAATCTGTGAGAAACAGTGTGGCAGGTCATGAAGTGATAATGTAACGCCCTTATTTGCAACTTTCTATGCAGGAGGATTGAAAAAAGTTTGTAAACTCGATATCTCATATCCATGTTAGTTCGTTAACAATGATTCTTCGTAAACTGCAGAAGTGATAGGGCATAAATCAAGATTAGAGGGAGGATGAGGAAGGACTTTCGAGTGCAACTCTTGCATTGACGTAAGAACTGGGCGTAGACTTGCATTGTTATGAAGAAGAGTGCACGGCTTTCATTTGGTTTTTTATGTAGTTCTACCGTTCTAAAGTCTATTACCTATCAACAATCGTGAACGTACTACAGTTGTCGTCGGAACATTTAAATACTTTTTAGTGATAATTGAAAATGAGAAAATCTGTAATCGCCATATCTCAATCGTGCGCTCATAAACTTTCTCATTTTATTTAATTCTTTGCCGATAAGATCTGAATCGGTCAGTTAATCTTACCCGATGTTGGCGTAAAAATGTAGCTGAAAGTTGTAACTGTGATTAGGTATCTATTACAAGTCAATAAAAGCGATTATAATGTTCAAACGAGCTGCTTCGATAACAATGCGACAGTGAAAGTGCTGCTATCACGAAAAAACTCAATATAAGAGCCGGTCAGCAGAAATATCCGTGAAATAATCCCATAAAAACGTCCAGAGGATTTGCCTTATCTTATTGGTGTTGTCGCAAGTAAGGCGAAAAAAAGAAACACGACAAAAGCGACATCTATATTTATGCGTTTTGTTCGACTTTATTGGAGGTATTCTTTAACACGAGCACGAGGCTCGCATAAAAAATGTCACTGGCGTGCTGATATCCGGGTCTCTGTCAGCTAAAAATTAAAGGCGATAACTCAACGCACCGACCATAGGACGTACCAGTACGCCCGCGCAATGCATTGTACTTTTATGGCGATGAATTTTTGTGGGTGGTTTCAGATGTCATAAATTACCTATACGCTTTTACGATTCCACAATAATATGTTTCATTAATAGGAGCGAAACTGTGAGGTGTAAAGAATCGAAACAATGTCGTGTAGGTTTACTATGAAATAAAACACTATGAGTTAAAGGCGAAATGAAAATGACAAAACAACTTTTGGAATACTTAGTTTCAATAATGCAACTTTGGTTGAATGCCATTACTTTATTTGTAACCCTCGTATGTAATGTATAGGTATGTGTTTATTTATGTACTTTCTCCTTCTCATTATTGTATACCGAGAAATTGGAATAACATTAACAAAACTACCATCGTTAAACAAAAGTGAAACTTTTGAGTACTGTTGCAAGTAGCATACCTCAGCATTAACGGCTGATATGGAAACGTGTTCAACTTGATCATCATAGAACATGTTTATGAGAGTAGAACAAGTTTGAACTTGTACTTGTAAAAACAGTAAGGGAATGTCGAGAAGTCTTCATTTGATTGTGCCCAACCATTTAATGTAAAAATCTGGTGAATATACACTATATATTTTGTTACGTGGCATGATGTAACGAGCAACCTTTCTATACATATACAATCCAGAAGCAACAACTTTAACACGAGTTTTGGCATTCAATAGAATGGAAATAGATCGATCTAGAACAAACTTATAAGAAATATACATTTGAAGCTCATCGGATGTTAATGTCGATGAAACTGGGATTACTAATGCCCATGTGCCTTCCTGTACTGTTGCCAATAAAGAACAAAAACAAGTAGGTGCTGTAACAAGTGGAGAGAAAGAGGACAGTACATTTAGTTAGTTGTCGTTGCCGCCAAAAGAGAAGCAGGCGCCATTTACAAATGCCCCAAATGGGGGTGGATTACTTGGGAAAGTTTCAGGGATTGGATCAAATAAACTACTTGCTACCAAGAAAGAGTTATAAGGTTAAAGTTTTCACAGTTTATTTCTTTTAAATAAAGAAGTAATTGGTTTCACTATGGAAAGAAATAACAGAAATTAAGGAAAAAAATTTAATAATGTGTCACGTCACCATGGTCAACAATACATTTCGTAGCTCGCCGGGGCATGCTCCTAATAAGATGATCGATGTCTTCTTGAGGTATGTCATCCCAAGCTTGCTGTTGGTGACGACCCAGTTTCTCCAAAATGTTTGCTTGTTCAGGAATACGTCCTATGGGATTCAAATCCGGAGAACGAGCTGGCAAGGGAAGAATTTCTACCTCTGCTCGTTGCAGAAAGTTTCTACAAATTTGGACGATATGGGGTCGGGTACTATCTTGCTGGAAAACTACTCCAGCGTGTTTGTTTATCAGAGGTAACAGAACAGGTCTTAAGATCTCATCGGTATATCTATGCGCATTTAATCTGCCTCTGATGATTACCAAAGGGGATGCCTATGGAACCACATAGGTGGTTACGCCGCATTGCGTCTGTCTCCACGGAACCTTCTCAGCATTACTCGACGGTCAATTTACCACAGACTAAATCGGAATTCGTCATTGATCTTGACTTGATTCCTTCAATGACCCACTTCTTGACACTATTGAAGTCTAGCTGCCTTATGCAACTGTGTTAGTAGAAGGCGTCGACACGGCCGATAGGAATGAAGTCCAAAAGATGTAATACGTCGGTAAATGGTTGGAATAGACACCTTTTGTCTTAGATCTCTTATCCAATCAACTCCAATTGCATCTGAAGGGCGAAACCTATTTCTCACAGCCAGTTGACGGAGATGCCGCGATCCTCACATTCATTAGTTTTTCTAGGAGACCTACTTCCTGGACGGCGGTGTTGGATGCCTTCCTCAGACTATGGTGTCCATGTTTGAAGCATCGGTTTAAACGCCACGCTATTTCACGGAACGAGAAACCCGACAATTCGCCCCCTTTCAAAGTCGGACAGTCTGGAAACGCTGTCTTCTAGCAATTCTAGACATTGTTAACAATCAACTCTTTATGCTTTCGCAGAAAATACAGAATATTTTCACACACCAGTTTAAAAAATTACCGATAACGATGGCCGACCTTCTTTAAGAGCATCTTCCTTTGGTTGCGCTGGTGTGCACTCAGTATGTCTTTATCTTGTATTAATATATGAAGCTAAAAAGAGATGAGTATACACTCAATGTGCACCAGTGCAGCCAGTAGAAGATGTCCTCACAAAAACCGTCTTCTTAATCCTGGCGTTTCTATCCATCGACTCCTAAGATGTGTATAGTTTTTGGTAAAAATTTCGACCTCGTAACTTGACTCCTTTTCCTGGGTGGTGCACTTTTATTGGCACGTAGTTTATTTTGAAAATTGACTGCTTCACCCAATATAGGAATTCAAGTTCCTGCTCAAAATACAGGACTAGGTGAAATCACACTAGAGCTCTTTTGATTAACCACATCTAAACGTAAACGTGGCCATTAATCTTCTCCATGTGAGAAGTCGATTCCGAATTAGACCTGGAAGAAATCGAACTGTTCGACGACGACAATTGAAGCACGGAAACTTTTCAGATCTGCACGTGCCAAAAATGAAAAGTAGAAGCGAAACGCGCAAAAGGATTATAACTTCCACATCGCTGAAGAAGGAGCTAGAGTAGAAAGAGGAAAAAAAGAAGGTGAAAGAACTGGAAAAGGTAGAAAAAAACAAAACGAAAAGAGTACACTAGCGGCAATGAAAAATGTTCTATATGCCAACATTTCAGAAGAAAAAATGAACTGTGGTAGTGTTTTTATTTTTTGAAAAATAGTATCGATTAGTGGCAGTACGTTTCTTGAGGGGTGTAATTAAAGTGAATGTGATAATAATGTTTCTTTTCCTTTGCGTGCGGGCGCATTCTTTATGACTGACGTGACCATGAAGCGCCACTTTCTTCTTCGTACGGGTCACTGGACATTATCATTAATCGCATTCGCCTATTTCCCATTGTAGTTTCCAAACACCACATACGGCGAACATGCTGCTTACTCGCTCGTTGAAATCACTCGGGCGGTCGTCGGTTTTTATTCTTATTTACTACGACGAATGCACATTAAACGAAATGATCTATCGAAGCGATTCTATGTACCCAGACAGGTGTAAGCGCAGCAAGGGAATTCGAATGATCATTTTTTCTTCCGCGCAACATAATGGTCTATTCAGTGGGGTTTTTCGAACGAAATTAATCACGTGTATGTAAATAGAACAAGCGTTCACTTGTTTAATGGACTGAATGTGAATATTTTACTTTACGTATAACGACGTTTCATAACAAAGATAAATCGTCTCGCATAATGGAACATCAGGGTGATTGGAAAATGTTCGTATCGGGTTTCATTAGTTTCAGGAAGCTGGGCACTTTTTGCTCTCGCGAATTACACGCCGTTTCTGGAACAATTACTGGAAATTAAACAGAACGAATAAAATCAACCTCGATTTTACTGAAATTGCGACGTCGATTATATTAACAGACGGTAATTATGGGTAATCTTTCGAGAATTATATCCTAGCATGAATCCATTCCTTAACACAGCAACTTTTTAATCTTGATTTGTGCAGCCTATAATCTTATTTATTTTAAAATGTGAAGTTCTCCTCTTGTCTTAATTATCTATAATAAGTCTCGTGCATATCTAAGGAAGAATATAATTAATAGGATACAAACATGACTGTCCATTAACAGGAAAAAATTAGATCGCTTAAAAAACAATTTGATGATAAACTTGAGGTAAATTTACTGTCCACGCAAAAAAATTATATTCACGGGAAATGCATAAGCGTAATTTTAAATTAATAATTAAGAATAAACATATACTGTTCAGAAAATAATTGAGGTTTAAAATTTTTGCAGTTATTACTTGTACAAAAATTAATTGCTTATTCCGCTAGTATTTATGGGTATTAAGGCCAGCGCAAGCTATGCCGGGGCGGGCTGCGGCGCATCGCACTGACAAAATGCCTATGCAATCGTTTTCATACATTTTATACATGATGTGGGCCGTTTCGGGTATAGTCGACGATAGTCCACATAAAATGTATGAAATAGGATAATTATACATCGACATCGACACTTATGCATAATCTCCTGAGTCAATCTGTTGTTTATAATAAAACAATGCAGAAAATATTTAGTTTCCTTATTATAATAACTGATGTAATATTATTGAATGTCTTATCAAATTATATTCAATCAAAAAGATCGAGTTAATTACTTAGAGAAAATTACATAAGTAATTTTTTTTTTAAATCCAAATACGTAGTATGTAAATGATGATGGCGCTCAATTTAAAAGCAAATATAATAAAAGCGCATTAGTTATGTAAGCGTGGGATAGACGAAGTATTAAATTACACACGTTGGGGCTTCGTCCGCATGATTAATTAGAAACGCCGTGCGACACAGCAATAATTCACGTTTTTTACTTTTCGAAAGTTCGAAACCGAGACGCGCCGCGTAAAATAAGCTGCCGCCGTCGTCGGTCGTCGTCGTGCGCAAAGTCGGCCGGCCGGCGGAATTTCAGATCGAAAAAAACTGATAACGGTGCCGTTGATTTGACAAGTGACATTAATAGACCCGCTCTTCTATTCAAGTATGTCGAGCACGAACGAACTCGCCGGCATTTGACGTATCTGGAGTAGCGACTTGATGTTTGTCCGTTCATTTTGCGCTAATAGGCCTTAATATGGAAGCTTTATTCTCGTGATTCGAACCAATCACACGTACTGTCAATGTTGTACTGAAATCAAGTTACGCTAGTGTAAAAGGAAAGAATCAAAACGAGTATACTTACACTTATGTTTAAGTACATAACGTAACAATATTAAAACTAAAAATTAGATGAGTCGTAATCATGTCAAAATAATTACAATATTACATTACATAATTCAAACTATTTACTTACTTATTTAATTTGGGGAAAAATGATTTGCTCTGATTATACGTGAATGTCTTACACACGCATTGTCAGAGAAACTTATATTATTGTATATACAACATATTAACCTCTGGCTAAAATAATATTTACGTTATTTCATAAATGAGAAAAAAAAATGACAAGTTTGTATCCATAATAAAGGTAGTTTTCAATAACTTCGCTGTGTCAACGTTTCATGTTCAGTTGTAAAAAAATTTTTAATAATTTTTTCCTACGTGGTGCAGTTAAAATTATTTATGGGCAACATTATATAATAAAATCAAAGTATTTATGTATAATTAACGTTACTATGCCCAAGCATAAGCAACGAATCCTTCGGGCAAAAGCTCTAGTGTTTTTTTCTTTTAGAAAAATGACATGACATAAGTCATAAATTAAGACTATGACCTACTTTTCCATAATGAGATATCATTAGGCTGGAATATTTTACTTAATTGTCCCGCTTACTAATTTTAATGCATTAACGCTCCGAGAATTTCATCGATTTATGGATATGGTAATGGTATAGGATCGCCGATGGACATAAATTTATTTTGCCATAAATAATTTTTTCGCGTAGGAAGGATTTACGTTTATTATAAATAAATAAAAATAAAACTAAAGAAAAAGCACAATCTAAAAAGAAAATATACTTTTATGTCCGTTCGCATTTGCAAAAACCGTTGATCTGATGTTGCTGAATCTCTTCGTTCTCGATAGAATCGTACTAATTGCATGTAAAGTGGAACTAACGGAGCCCTGATTACAACCGCCCTGTTTGACCTATTGACTGCGCGAACTATTAAGGAAACTATGAGTTAACTTATTCCGCTCTGTTAATTAAAAAAAAAAATAAGTAGATTAATTCATGCGCGATACTTGAACTGATAGGATGCTAACTCGACGTGTACTCACTTTATTATACCTACCCGTAATTCTATTTTATTATTTTGTTAAATTAAAACAACGGTACAAAAAAGGCTTTCCAAAAATAAATCCCAATTCCCAGCATGTACAGGGCGTTAAAAACGTTTTTTTTTCATGTACAAACGTCAACCATTCAACTGACACTGCGTGGGTAGAATCACCTGACAATAGCTGATGATTTTGCTATGATAAAAAAATATACTTACAAATGACTATGACATCGTTCAATATAAATCTGTTTCAAGGACACCAATCTTGAAGTTGGCAGGTGACTCTTCTCACTAATGTCACAAGAAACATTCTTTGCTTTTGGTTTCTCTTCTCTTTATCCTTTCAGTATCCTAAAGGACTGACTTCTTGTATCTGATTGTTGTCATTCCTGTTTTGTCGTTCCAGGTATTTCAAGGGCTAACTTTTCTGTTTTTAATTGGAGATTTTTTCATAAAATTCATTGTGGACAGTAGATTCTTCCATTTGGATCATTGGCTTTCTTTACCTCTGATTTCTCTTCATCCTCTCGTATTCCTAAAGGACTAACAGCCGGTATTACCAACGTTTTAAGGAGACCTTAAATTTAAGTCGTGTTTAGATTGTGACATTTCTGCTTGGCTTGTATAACATCAGTCACATTCTAAACACGAATTAAATTTAAGGTCTCCTTAAAACGTTGGTAATACCGGCCGTCACTTTTTGTTTCTGATTGGCGATTTTTTTGCAAAAAATATTTTGGGTTATTTATTGTTCTTCCATCTAGTCTGTTTTTGCTTTGGGCCTTGCACGTAAAAAACCGTATTGCACAGCTAATGTCTTCCATGTGTCATCTTAACTTCCATCTTTTTCTGTCTATCGTTCTCTACTTTCAGCATTTTTGAATACGACTTCTTTCTGCCAGCTCGGTGATCTTCTATACCTATTTTCGACAACTGGCACTTCCATTTACCATCTCTCCTTTCAAACCTTCTGTCCTCCTGTCAGCTTAGAGTTTTCCGGTGGCTCTTTTGAATAGTTAACACTTCGATATACAATTTCTCCTTGCAAAATATTTAAGGTCAATTTAGAGACTTACGATAGCTATTTTGAACTGCTCAAATTTTGATTTTCGATCTCACCTTCTTTCTGTTAGCTTCGAGACTTGCGGTAGCTATTTTTGAACTGCTCAAACTTTGATTTTCAATCTCATCTTCTTTCTGTCAGCTTCGAGACTTGCGGCAGCTATTTTGGACAATCAGACTTCATTTTGCAATCTCTCATTTCAAAATATTTAAGAACAACCTTCTTTCTGTAACTTGAAAGACTTGCGATAGCTATTTTGGACAATTGATCTTCAAGCTGCAATCTCTCCTTTGAGCTTTCTCTCGTCAGTTTCAAGACTTCCGGTAGCTCTTTTGAACAGCTGACACTTCGACTTTCAATCTCTCCCCTCAGAAAGTTTAAGAACGCCCTTCTTTTGTCAGCTTGGAAACTTGCGGAAGCCATATTGGTTTTTAAGTTGCAAACTCTTCTTTCCACATATTTAAGGACGAATTTCGTCAGTTTGGAGACTTCCGGTAGCTAGAGGTGATTTCTCATATTTTATTTTGGCAAAAGCATTCCTTACTTCGTGTACGCCAATGGGAAAAAAAACCATTGCCGTCTCAGTAAAAATGTATTGAACGTGCATGATATGGACAAGTTGTTTGTGTTATGGTAATAACTAGTAAGGACGTTTGCACATTGTCTTTCTAATTGGGTGGTACGTTGTATATTTCGTCTGCCTTAACTTAATCCACTTGATTAATTAAAATAGGAAAACAATTATTTAATGTAGGTGCTCATGAGAAAATACTGGATGATTTTTATTCCATAGGAAATAGACACCTCGACCAAGAATAACAAGAAGCAGATCTATCGTCGTTTCTTTGACCTTCGAAAAGCAGTTTTCGGCGTCCTTGGTGTTGCTTATTTTTATTTTGGAGTAGAAAGAGTGATCAGTACCAAAAATAATACCTAATCACTTTCATATTATAACTACCTACCCATACCTATACACACTGTTCTTTTGGGTCAATGATCTTCAGTGGTATATAGATCTTTGAAATACCCAAACAAATTTCGCCAAGTTGCGCTTCTGGTTATTCTGTGCCCTAATTGCAACAAAAGATAAGGCCATGTTAAAGTACTTTTTATTGCCAGTAAAGATTGGACGTAAATGCTTCGTTTAAAATACATTACACGAGCGACTAAACTAAATCCAATCGGCGCAAGCTGTAACAATCAAAAAGTACTTCTCCGGTTAATTCAGTAGTTAATAAAATAGCTGTCACGACCTCACGACATACAAACGTGTTGGATACAACCAGATACAACATGACTTACTCGCTCATAAACCGCTTAGATTGGATTTCCCTTAGCTCGCGCTAAGTGACGTTATACAAAAAAATTGCTTGGTTGCCAAATTACTGTCGCCGTGATAAGTAGGTACTGCTAAATACTTTGTCAAAATTGTGGATGAGTTCGTTGTGTTTTGCAGTTTTTACAATTTTTTTGTCTTCCGAAAAATAAGTGAAAGTAATTTGAAGCATCGCGTTTTCTAACTAAAGAGGAAAATGGACCAAAAGTTATTCATGAAAGAATGTTGCAAGTGCAAGGGTAATGGCGGTCTGCAGTATTATTCAAATGAACTTTTTAATTAGGCTTTTAGGGCCGGTCCTTCCATCTTCCCGTTAAAGTTATTTGGCGAATAACGTTTAATTATTTGAATTGGCTTCCGGTTGGAACCGCGTCACGTTGACTTCTACTGCCGACGTTTCGTTCTTCATTGCAGAAGAACTTCTTCAGGGCTGGTGCTGCTGGTGGTGTTGCTGCTGCTTCTGGTTAGTCGTTGAGACGCGGTTCCAACCGGAAGCCAATTCAAACATGGACGACGGCCGCGGAAGCCTTCAAGTTAAATTAACGTTTAATTAGTTGATTGTTTTTTATTACTTGTTTCCATGGTAGTTATCAGCCAGTTAGTTTATCAAGAGGTGGAAAGATCGGCCCTTAATCACTTAAAACTTGTACGTACAAAATTGCAACACATGCGAGTTATTTATAATTCATTTCTTATAAACTTTCTAGATTACTATCATTACTACATTCTCCTCCCCCTCCTTAAAGAGAATAGTCCTTTAAGTAGGAAGAAAGTTTTCTTGCACGTTGAGGGTGCTTAAAAACCAAGTTAGCTTTAGCATTTATTTGGTGAAGATTCATCAGGTGGAAAAGGGCTCTCTATATTTTCATCACAACTTTCAGAAATCAAACTAGGTGGCACATCAGAGGTCTGCAACACTGCAGTAGTTCCCGACGAGGTGATTCATCTACACTACGGTTGGAAGGTTCAGGGAATTCCTTATTGCCTCTCGGAGCTAATTGTCGTAGAGAGATAGTTACTTCTGCACCTTCCGGATAAGAGCATATTCAGTTTTTGCCTCTATTCTACTTCTTCGACAAGATCTTCGTATTTACTTGCTCTGACATTTCTTTTCATAAAGACGAGTCCAGCGGTCAAAAGCCAAGGGGTAGTGCAGTTCCATTATTCTCTGCAAACAGGCTACTCCTTTCGTAACACCAAAAGGAAGTCTTGTATATTCTAGAGCTTTCCACAAGCAAAACGCAGTAAAAAGATCTCTTCTTTTATTTTATTTTTAAATTATAGATTCCACATTTGGCAGTGGATA
Source organism: Dorcus parallelipipedus (assembly GCA_958336345.1). NCBI lineage: Eukaryota > Metazoa > Arthropoda > Insecta > Coleoptera > Lucanidae > Dorcus > Dorcus parallelipipedus. The sequence goes on from OY284482.1 coordinate 37,219,477, forward strand.
TGCATCTCGCGTCGTGGTCGATTTATAGTTTGTCAGTCTCTTTTTGCGATGATCATCTTTTGTTAACAAAACTTGGGTACGCCAAGGAGATGCACTTTCTTCGACAACCCTTTCTGACAATAATCTTGAGATTTCTTTTTCAATAAATTGATAGTAGCGTCTTGATCATGTCGCAATAGGTTTACAATCTGGAGCCAAGTATTGAAACAGGCGTGGTGATTGAACGAGGGCAGAGGTTGAATTGCAGATCAGGAGGCAATTTCGTCGCCCACCAAATGACATGTCTATAAGAATATTAACACACAATTCTCAGTGCAGACAATTTATATTGGGAGTAGACGTGTTCGTACAACTAAAGATTAACGATGACGTATCCTTTAGTTTAGAAGAAAGAGAAGTGGTTACCATGGAGTCTGAGTTTATTATGCTTAACATTTTTAGATCTACTTAAGTCATACCTCCTGAACCGTGAACAATGTGTTAGATACTGTAACTATATATCGTTTCCCATTAAGTCATCTTCAGGGGTACCTCAAGGCTCCAATTTAGGGCCTCTATTATTTTTACTCTTCATTAATGACATTGTTAATGCTGTGCAATGCGAAAAATTACTATTTGCTAATATGATATGAAATTGTCGAGTGAGTTCAAGAATTGGGCTCCTGACAAATGTCGTATGCGACATGACGTCAAAATGACGTAGACTCTCATACAAAACTATACAAATCGTTCGAGAATTGCGTCATTTTGACGTCATGTCGAATACGACATGATGTCGAATGATTTCAAGAATTGGGCCCCTAGGTGTGGTTTTTGAATCGAAACTTGCTTTTGTGGATCATATTAATACGATAGTAGCTAGTGGTTTCAAGGTTTATGGTTTTATTTACCGTAATTGTAAAGAATTCAGCATCAACACTCTTTCTGTCTTATTTTTTTCCTTAATAAGATCTCGTTTAGAGTATTCTGCCCTAGTTTGGTTCCCTATATGTCATATTCACGTTGACCACATTGAAACTCTGCAAAGAACATACCTCAAGTTCTTATCTTTTCTTACTAATGGTACTTGTCCGATCAGAGGTCATGATCACACTTTGCTTCTTGCTAGATTTCACTTTGAGTCACTTCAAACTAGAAGAATTTCAGGTGCAATTAAATTTCTTTACAGTTTACTACATAATCAAGTCGATTGTCCTTGGCTCTTAAGCAAAATTAATTTTGTAGTACCTAGGATCTTCTCGCGTTCATGTTTTACGTTTTATTGTGAAAATAACAGATCTAGGCCCAGTTTACAGAAACTTTAATTGCATTCAAATTTTAATGACATTGTTAATTTGACATTTCGGAATGAAATTCTTATGGCAACTTAATCGTAATTAGTTTAATTCGCAATTAATATTTGGTTTGCTTTCTGTAAATCCACCCCTAATATATTGTACCGTTCTCTCATTTCTATAATATGCCAGCATTTTAATAACATATCAGAACTTTGTGACATTAATGCGGACAATTTGTATTTCATTTTAAATATTAGTAAGGATCATTGACTCATGTTATTCAATTTTGTTGTATATTTTTTTAATTCTCTTTTCCATGCACAGTATTTTATTTTTGTATTTTCCTGTATTTGGGTATTATACCTGTTGGAAAAAAAAGGATTTATTATTATTATTAACAAAATGAAGATTTATATAGCTATTGGAACTTCTACTAGGTACGTAGCGGGAATATCATTGATTCGCATATCGATTAATGGCTTTTCCAAGGGACAAGGTGGTATCGAGGCCAAGATTAAAGCAATAAGCCTCTTTGTATTCGTTTGTGATTTGCAAACCTTAGCAAAATGCCCAGTTTTTCCACATTTATCACATCTATTGCCTCTCTTGCAAGGCAGTGACTCCTTTAATGCCTATCAAAACTGCAGAAATAACACTTTATTTTATTAAATGAAGCACGAGATATTGTTGCATTTATAGAATCTCTTACTTCTGCAGATATTGTAGATTGTGCACGTTTAGGGGTAGGACCTTGCTCAGGATATGTACTACTCGTAGTACTAGAAGTTGGATGTAGGTAGTCATGCTGATGTGAATACAATTCAGATTGCGTCTGGGCAGACTTCAATGACAAAGCTTGTTTCGTAGCATCAGCGAGATTCAATGTAGAGTTTTCTAACAAACGTTGTCTTATTGTAGACGAGGTAGGACCATTAATGAAAGCATTTTGAGCGTATTCATCCCTATGCTGAGTAGCAATGGCACTTTTGAAATTACACTCCTTACTAATTGTAAGTTGGTTTAAGCAATTGACATATTGTAAGACGGATTGCTCCTGCTTGTTGTTTCCGCATAGCCAATTGGTGTCTGGGAAAAACTTCATTTTTCTTTGGCAAATAAACTTTATTTAGTGTAGCAATAACATTTTCATATGAGCTACATTCATTAATCATTTCGTATACATTATGAGACAAGTTATTAGTTAATATTTTGACCTTATCTTTGCCACTTAATGCCATAAAAGACCCATTTTTTGGAAGCCGTAGACGTATAAGGGATCCGACTCGAATCTGGATGATCTTAAGAATTTTTCCATAGTACGCTTAGATATCACTTGAATTAAAAGTTAAGTCTTTTAAGTGATTAAAATTGTTGTATTATTCAAATGAACCTTTCAATTAGGCTTTTAATTACTTAAAACTTGTGCATACAAAATTGTAATACATGTCAGTTATTTATAATTTATTTGCTGTAATCTTTCTAGATTACTATTACACTGTACGGTCCATCTTATTTTCAAGTGAAATTTTGGTGTAAATAGTTTCGATGGGGCCGCGACTCAATTCAGGATGACCCCAGACAAGAACTGAAGAAATCATCAGTTTCGTTGAAAATTTGGTCTCGTCAGATCGACGAATGAAGATTCCAGTGCTTGCTAAAGAAACTGGAGTATCCTAATCTACAGTTTACAAGATTGTGCACGAAGATTTAGGCACGAAAAAAGTTTCTGCACGATGGATCCCCAAACTCCTTACACCAGAGCGGAAGCTGGCGAAGAAATAAATTTGTCAAGAACATTTGGCTTCAGAGAATGATGAGTTATTTTCGCGAATTGTCATAGGCTTAGGTGTTCTATTGGGATTCTCGGACGAAGCAGGAGTCGATGCGATGGGTTCATAAGGGCTCTCCACCTCTAAAGAAGGTGAAGACTCAGTTGTCTTGTGGAAAGTTCGTGGTGACCGTTTTTTGGGAGTGCGAAGGTATTCTGCATATTGAAAATATGGAACTAGGTGTCACAATTAATGGAACGGTCCATAACCTGAAGCGGGTCATTAGAGCAAAACGTCCGAATTCATGAAGAATCAAAACTTTGCTGTTGAACAACAACTGCAGGGTCCATAAAGGCTTCAAGTCATTGTCGAAAGTTGTGGATTCACCGTGTTGCAATATACTCGCCCCAATTTAGAGGCATTTTGCAAGTCTTTCTAGAAATGTAAACGTATCTATTAAATTTTACATCTCCATAACGAAATTTTCTCTGCTGATAACGGATAGAAATTCAACATTTCACTGTCGTTAATACTCTTTATAAGGTTGACGTGATAGTACTGATAAATGCATGTTGACGCCAGAGATTTTATTGACTTTCGAGTTTCTTTTCACACGGCAGCGCGCTTAGCAATTTTTTTCGCCGGTCGTGTCTATCAGCGCGTAATGCGGCAGATATATTTGCAAATATAAAAAAAAGCGATCGGCATACATAATGAAGTTATGAAAGTCGTCGACGACGGCAATTCTGTAATTGGAGTAAACAAGTGTAGATCAGATAAGTGCGACTTCTTGTCGCCGTCGATCGTAGATTAGACGCTCGCGAGTGATTTATAAGCCACTTTGTTTCCAACTAATTCAAAGTAATAGGGCGTTTTGTAAGCTAATGGCTCCGCTCTTATTTATTCCGTATCATATTTCTGTTATTGCGCAAGAAATTTCTATTAAACAAAACAAATCGCCCGCGTTAATTTACACCGTCGTTAGATTTAAGCGCACTCAGTCGAAATAATTAAAGAGAAATCTGTATCCTGCATACGCTCGGTATTACTGTATCAATCTAAATACTAACTGAATTGCGACTAAAGCGAAAGATAACAAGGCATTAAATTAGATTTATAGTAGGAATTGTATGCATACATTCAAATTTACCCTAACTCCAAGCAGACACGAAGTTAATATTTTAAAATTAAATAAACTTTAAAAAATGTATTATATTAGCAAGTTTATTCTTGTCTGAATTGCTTAGTAGGTCTAGTAGCACACGTGGAACATGGTAGAAAATATTATTTTGCTGTGGTCTTAATGGACCAATGGTTTCGGTGCGCCGCGTTTCATCTGAGTGTGCGACTAGCATTACAGAAAATGTGTTCTATTTCCTTGATGAAATAGTTGTAATTGCGAATATTTTATTTTCTGAAAAACACTAACGTATAAGCAACGTTTTTTATGTGCTCTTAGGTACAAAGAACTATACTCGATGTTCTTTATCTGTGTTATACATAATTGCATCGCCAAATCTAAAGGGGTGTAGCTCCAATTTTTTTTTGTCAAATCAAGTAAGTGGACTTGATGTCATGTTTTGAATAGTTTTGCAAGCATTCAATCCTTTCTAGACTTACCTCGAGTGATCTAAATCCCTTTTATTTCCTAGTAAGAGGCTGGTGTAATAAGATGGAAGTTTTAATTTCGCAAGCTGTCCTAGAAGTTCTTGTGCCTCGTGGAAACTGTGCCTGTCGATCACAGAGTATACCACTACGAAAGCTTCTCCCCATCGAAGATGTTCGTATAAACAACCATTTTTCTGAAAAAAGAAGATTAGCAATAAATTAACAACAGATTTTTGATTCCGTCGTAAACTTCTTGTACCCGTCGGTAAAAGCAATCGGTGCAATAAAATGTTTTGTGATAAGGCGACAACTTTCATAAATTTGTCCCTTGCGTGGGCTCAAAGGTGTTAATTGCTGGCCTCTTACTCAACGTTCCGAGAATTCGAGTAAGTTTCCACTTTCTACTTGGAAGATGTCGAACTTAAAAACGGCGACACTTTTTCTAGAGGCATTACGCAAAGCACCAAGAAATTTTGGAAAAAAGCTTTCTCCCGGGTGACGCAGTTCCGGTCGCTTAAACAAGGAACGCCTTCGTCGTCGCGTTGTGTAACTTTTAATAATATCGAACAATCAACCTGTCAGGTAATTTCAGCTTCACCTTCGCATGTGTATGTAATAATAATGCAAGCATAACTTTACCACTGAACTATTAACTTGGTATAATACAACGCCTACTATGTATTTACTGCTTGTAATTTGAATTTATAAAATAATGGTATCCCGACATGTTTGTTTTTATGGTAATGACGTGATGCAACAGCTTATTACAGTAAATAAGTATTAAAAGACAAGTGTATGATTTTATGTTGCTGTTTAATTCTTACATGTCATTACGACTTAATTATAAACTCTTCGGTTTTTATTTTCGACAAGTTTGCCTCTAAATTGTTGGAAGAGGAAATGAAAGAATTGTTTACACTAAAATAAAACAATTTTACGACATTGGGCCCGTTCAGACGACTACAGCAGCTGAGTTGCTGGACTCAGCAATCATTTGTGATTGGTTCACATTAAGATAATAGCCAATCACAAACGATTGCTGAGTCCAGCAACTCAGCTGCGGTGGTCGTCTGAACACGACCATTGTAAGTACTACAAATTAGTTTATCTTTAATATCCTCATTCAAAACTTTTCGATTCACTATTCCAGACTACTCTCAGAGTATCTCAATCTCTTATTATTATATTAGTTTGAAACGAGATTAGAATACTCTAAGATTGCTCTAGAGAAGTGAATCGAAAAGTATCAAAATAAACAATATTGAACCAAACTTACTTGCTTGACCGTTCGAAATTTTGTCTGCATTAATACAGACTGAAAACAATTGTTATTTTTGAAACAGTTATGTAATATAATATAAATTAAAAGGTTTTGAAGCAGAGCAGTAATAATAAGAAGGACAGAAGAAAAGCGTGACCGCTCTGTGTCACTAATCATTAAAACGTCAGCGATGGTCCGTTCTTGTTCGCAGCCTTTTCAAGATACATCAAAAGTTCGGTCGGCTGAAACGGATCGCTTAATTTCGAAGTCATAAAAACTCAGAGGCGGTTCAGCGAACGTGACTCAGAAACCCACAAAATCATTTCGAGAGCGTGGTGTAAGTACTAATAAAACGCGAGATGAGACAAGGTTAAGTGCATTCCTTGTATGCACTTTTGTGACCGTTAATTAAGTTAATTTCAGGAAATGTGAGCGTTTTTGTTATGAGTAATGAGCGTTTCTGAGTCCCGCAGTAAGAATTAATACAAGCTGGAGTACCAAAACGTAGATGTCAGAAGTAAGCAATATCTGATATCGAAAACCTAAGCCTGGCCGCTCTCTGATAATAAGGGATGGAGGTACCAACTTTACATAGGCATAGCAAAGTTGTTATTAGTACAAGTACTAAGTACTTCTTTGGACTTGATGTTATTTGTCTGGAATGGATGATTAATGAAGAAAAGCGTATGTCCGTGGCAACAAAAGATAACTGCAAATATACAAAGTTGCACGTGCATACAGGTATAAAATTGACGGCATACTTAAATAATAAATTAAAATAAATTAAGCGAGCTGGCGATATGAAAGTTTTACTCATCCAGTAGCACAATAAAGATGAAGACGATAAGGTAATTGATAATGGATGCGCTGTCACAATTCGCCTCTTGCAGGTCGGCTTTACCCGGTATATAATAAAGTCGACCCATTTGTTTTAATTTGTATTCCACGAGCACTTTCAAGCTTATTTACCTACCCGTCTTTTCGATGTACAGATGTTGCAATAAATTTATTATGTGTATCAATTAAGGATCAGAAAGTGAGTGGTACGTCGAAGGTGTTAAAGGTACGTCCGCGTGGGCGTTCTTGAACCATTTTTGGTATAACTACTGAATTTTATGCTTTTTCAGAGATTAATGTCACTGTTACACAGAGGAGCACCATCCGGTAAGAGCTCGTAAAGCTCACGTATAGAAGTCGTTTCTAACGCGGCGAGGAGGCGTAGCGTGGGTGCAGGAAGTTACCCGAAGAGTCGTTTATATTAATACGGATTTACTAATATGGCGTCATTTCAATGTCGGTAATTAAATTTTCGAATAAACATAAATCTACGGGACGTATGAAGAAAATTTATCGATTGCCATTCTCACGCGTGAAAGGTAGGCAGCGGAGACAACTTTCAGAAACGAAAATTCATTTTTTACATAAATTATCATCAAGTCGAATATAAATTTTCAAGATATTAAAGCGAAATAAATATCATTAACAGACAGGACAGTATTATAACTTGCATTAAAGTGTATCTTTATAATACATCCTTATAAAGCATATCTGAGTTTAAATATTCAAATTTACGTAATCGTGCATATGCTACGACTCGGATTAATTATTAAGTTTAAAAATGTTTGGAGGTGAAGAATACAATGATCAATGTTTACGGTACATTTAATACAACACAAGGAATGTTATAAACAAGAACTATTAAATATATTATGTTCAAGTGGTGCTGCGGTTTTTCAAATTCGCGATTGCCAATGCTATTCGCCACAATGCTTAAAAAATATAAATCCATATGGTACATTTTAAGAAAGGCTAATGTTGGTACATAGTATTAAAGAATAGGTATTCGATATTTATTTCCTCAAAAGTCAGTCTTCAAAAGAATGAAATCAGAAGCAGAATATTTAAAGGCCTCCACCTCAAAACGTTGTTACAATCATCAATAGAATGAAATCAGAAGAACGTAGGTACGTTTTTGAAGTCACTTGATTACAATGTCAATATCCACATGAATTGCATATATGTATAGCACTATACATAGACCTTGGGTCCTTTTCACCATTTTTTTATCCCTTGTCTTAGATTTAATTTCTTCAATTCTATTGCTCTTAGGTCCCTTACGACTTCATCCAGCCATCATCTCTTTTTTAATCTCCATTTTTCCTTCTTTTCTTCGTATCTCCTATTAATAATAGTCTTCGGCACTCTCTCCTCAATTAAACTCCTCATTTTTATTTTCATTATTAGATTTGGTTGTCCGAAGATTCTTTCTAGTTTCTTGTTTGTCCTCTTTTGTTCTTCTTAGTAGTTTGCGTTCTCATATCTGTAGAGTTTGGTCGTCCTGTTCCGTCAGGTGTTACAGTTCAAAATCTGGTATGAATAAGTTGGCAACATTTGAGAATTACAGTTAATTTAGAGTTTATTGTGGCAACACTGATTATCCACGGCGTAAGCCTGAGATTATCGAACGCTACGTTCAGGAATTTCTTTTAATTGCTTAGTCAATATTAACGATTTCCATTGGTCGAGGCTGACCACCACCACAATCTGTCCGCGCCACCTTATTCCGCTTTTTTTTCACGGCGTCACCTCTCGTTTAACTCTGTTGGTGCCTACATCGATTATGTTTAAATTTTATCGAAGTTTTTGCTAAAAAGATTAGGAAAACTTATATCGACTTTGCCGCAATGTCTCCATCGGTAGACAAAAATTGGAGTGCATTTTCTACTTCCCTGCCAAGGCCTCGCTTTATTAAAAAATCCAGATAATGTAAGCTAAGGCATGTTACTAACTGCGTTGTTTCTTTCAATTCAGGCTTTTCTTTTCGTTCCGGTATCTTTTACTTTTGGATACCGTTTACTTCTAGATGTCTTTTTTTTCATTCTGGTACCTTTTACTTTTGGAATTTTCATTTTTGGTTACCCGCTTAGCACTCGGTTAATTGACCGATATTTTGGAGGCAGTGCTTTCGGAATTCATCAGGCTCGTCCCGTGGTTGCATACTGCCGAAAACGACGTACGTGCCCGAATACAAGTTGTTCGACTGATTCGTGCTTCACGCAGAAGACAGAGGGAACAACGAAGACAATCTTTGACCTACAGGATCCTTTTGGACTGCGTTAATTCGTACCGTATTTTATTTTATTTTTACTGCCTCGCGTCGCTGCATTTTTATAAGCGAATTTTCGACAGATTTTGCATCTGTAATTTACTGAATTAAATTGTAGTGGTTAATTAGCCGATATTTTGGAGCCACTGATTTCGGAATTCATCAGGCTCGTTCCATGGTTGCATACTGCCGAAACCGACGTACTATTGGGGCATTTAAATTTCGCACGATTTTTTATCAAGTAGCCAGAATTTCTCTAAATTATAGTTTTCTAGAATAGGTTCTTTCCACAATTTTGACACTAAAGACATTTAACCAAAAGTCAGATTGCTTGGTTATATTTTAAGAACAGCAAGATAGTAAAGTATTAGAACTGAAATAACAGAATAAACGTAGTGACCAACTGTCTTTTAATTTTGCGATAGCAAAACCTTTCTCTCCTTCAGAAAGCACGTGATTTGGCATTGCGATGCTATAACTCTAGAAATACATTATTTGACATCTGACGTTTAAAATGATTATGTTTGACAAGCCGTTAAAGAAAGCCATATAGCGGGAAATTGAATCGTAGCGAAATTTTGAGACCGCGATAGTACCTACATGCCCAGATACAAGTTGTACGACTGATTCGTGCTTCACGCAAAAGGCGAAGCGAACGACAAAGACAATCTTCGATCTACAGGATCCCTTTGGACTCTGAGAATTCGTACCCTATTTTCTTTTTACTGTCTCGCAACGCTGCATTTTTATGAGCGAATTTTCGACAGATTTTGCATCTGAAATTTATTGTATTAAATTTTTCTTGTAAAGTTAATGCAGATTTGATCTGAAGTGTCGAGTAGTGTAATTAAGCGAATTGTACACTCGGGTACAGCATTGTTGGATCATTTTAGATAGTACGGCACATAGAATTAACCGTTAATATTTTAATTTTGTGTGTCTTGATTAAAGTAATTGTTTAGTATCTGTTTGTGTATTTGTGTATCTACTTTCAACATGCAAGTGAGTAAAGTAAAATCTCCTGGAATTATTATAAAACTATTGCGAAAGCGAGATACTGGGTAATTGTTCACCTTGGCGCCTATATTACATCTTTAAATACCACGCCCATCTCCAATGAGGTTCCTGGGACAACAGCTGATGAAAAACGGTTCAAACTTGCTACTTGTTTAAGAGCAAGTAAGTCAGGAGTAAACCATTTTAAAGATTTTGTGGTAGCGCAGGGTCCAAGTTTCCGATCCATGTGAAAATGTGCATACGTTATTGTCACTGTTTTACATAAACGTATTTGAAGTTCCCTTGATAATTCCTTTCTCGTTAACAATTTGTTCAGCACTCCTAGGCTGGGTTGCATTAAAGATATAAGCCAGGATTAAATTTAATCCTGGCTTAAATTCAAGCCTATGTTAGAATGTGACACACACGATATGCTACATGTCATGAACGTCACATTCTAACTTAGACTTAAATTCAATCCTGGCTTAAATCTTTTATGCAATCTACCCCTACTGTTTTATTTCCCTTTGTGAATGTTTCCTTAAGTTCTTCTTTCATATCGTTCTTTGCCTAAATAGATGAAACTGCCTACTTCTTCAAACTTGTAGGATCCTCCATGCTCCATGTTTTGTAGTTGTTGTTAATTTTTCTTTTGGTTTAGTGTTCTTTGCGCTCTTCCACGTGTATTTTGTCTTTTTATCTTTTATTTTCAATTCAATCCTTTGAGCTTCTACTGTTAGTATTAGTATCTTTGATGCAGCTCTCTCTTCGTCCTTGCGGTAATCGTGTGATGTCATCGGAATATGGGAGGCACTGGCCTCGTCTATCATCTATCATAAATCTTTTGAATATAATACATAAATGAAAAACCATCAATTTTGTGAGCAGGAAAAATTCAAAATCATAGCAAGGCATTCGGCAGGAAACAGTTTGATGCTCTCTTCTTTGAGTCCCGACCTGTTCTCTGAAAAAGTTCCTCGGGATTGTAGTATGTTGAAAATCGGCTTTTGATCTTTAACTAGAGAGAGTGATTTACAGTACAACAGAAAATTTTTAAATAACAAACATTATTTTGGATCACTTAAGACGCAAATAAAAATTTTTAATTTCGTAATTAATGACTTATAATGCTGAAGGTTGAAATTTTTAACATCATTAGTTTGTGAAAAAGCTATCAATGGAAAATAGGCATAAAATATTTCATGTACGAGGGGACACACACAAAAAAGTTAATGAAACTAATTTTATTTTTCAAAATAATGTCCATTCTTTAATATAAACTTATTCCAAAACGATCAGGCATCTTGCAAATACCGACAGAGAAAAATTCTTTTGGTTGTCTGCAAAGCCAGTTTTACACTGTGAACATGCCAAGATCACGTTGCTTGCTGACGGTACAGCTTTGAATTTCTTTGGCGGCGATGAATTGGAGTGGCGCCACCCTGTTTGCTTTCTGGGATTTAATTGTACATCCAAGATTTATCAACGGTATAATTCGTTCCAGGTTCTCAGCCTCAGCACACAAAAATTTAATGATAAATCGTGGTGCAACAAAAGTAAGGCAGGTACGTCACCGACAAAAATGTTTGATACAATTGTCAACAAAACAAAGTCTTTGGTATTCTTCAACTATATGAGTGTCTTGATTATTATGCAGTAAATTTGGAAATTGTTCATTATTATCAATCGGAAATTTAAAAAATCCAGGTCAAATCTTTACTTCCCTCGTACTTTGTGTATTGGCTACTTAAGTAACGTTTTACGTGAAATATTTAAAGCCAATTTAATTTTATTTACGAAATTAAGGCTACACATTTTTATGTCTAGTCCCGTGGAGCTTTATGTCTCGGATATAAAAACCAGCGAAGGAGGATGGCTTTTTTATTCCGGCACCGGTAGTTTATTACTTAAGCTGTTTAACATGCGGCTCGCCATTAATATGTGAACAAACATGACCGAAGGCCACGCGCCTCTCAAAATATTTAATTTTGACCTATGCGGTCTTTATTTGCTTAATTTTTTTAGCCGTTTGCGCTTTTTGCGGAGGCACTCCGTTGTTTTCGTACTTAACGACCTCAGGCGTACTTACTTGGACGGTGACGTTAACCTCATTTTCCCGACTTTATCGCCGGCACTTAAAAACGAATAAGCAAATTGGCTGTAAAATTGATGCTCGACCCGGCAGGAACTTTAACATGTTTTCTGACCGCAACCTGGTAATGGCTCAGTAATTGTTTTATTTTACGCTTTTAAACGAAAGCCCTTTTCCATTTTCACTTTACGTCTTACAAATTCGTTGCAGTTCACAGCTAGATTCAGAATAGGATATTACGAGCAAGTTACAGTTCAAACAATGATTTTGAATCCTCTCCAGAAGGATTAATGAAACCTATTCAAATTATAAAAGCCTAGAAAACAACGACAATTGCTTAACAATGTAGTACCTACATACCATGTAAATTTGTTGGTATGTATACTCCGACTTCATATCGTACATAAAAGATTGGCGCAGAAACGAAAACTACTAAGCCCTGAAATGTCCAACTTACAAATTATACCTAAATAATTGTATCAAGCTGAACGTTTGTCAACCGGTCCACTGCTGAAGCGATTCTGCTCATATCTGTAAGATCTGTAAGCCTGTTAAATCAATTATTAAAAGCTGGAATTTTGAATTTCTCAGTTAGATACGATATCTTGTAAGTCTATAAGATAATACCAAAGAGACTTACGAGTAATTCTAGAGACCTAGGAGATGTCATACCTTCCACAGAACTTCAAAATTCCATATTTTAATAACTGAGTTACAGGTTTACAGATTTTACGGTTGCTAGAGATACGAACAGAATCGACACATAAGTATGTATTACAAAATAAACATTTTAAAACTACGTTAACATAAACGCAGATAATATTAATACTTCAGTCAAAAATTACAAATTGTTCAGTAATGAAGATAATCTACGTTATTCTTAATGAAATGTGTCACATTCTACAAATGTATTTTTTTTTAAATAATTAAACGGCAATATCTTTCTGTAATGAATTGGCGCACATATTCGCCGGCGGTAATACTTGTGTAATATGCAGTAAATGACAAGCACTAAGCAATAAATATTTCAAGGCAACTGATGTCGTGTAAAGAACTTCTTATTGTCACGTGTCAGAACTTATTTCTCTCGACTTCAATTATTTTGAGATGTTTACAACTTGCGGACTGTTAGTTATATTTAAAGCTACCAGCTTTCCAAACGAATAATAGAATGAAAAATAAGTATATACTTTAAAGTAAGCAAATTTCTTATCCCCGTGCGCATTGTATCGAACACATTCGATTAGAAAAATGACATAATAAAATAAACAATGAATGAATGAATTTCTTCATAAAATGAAAAGTACATTAATATCAGTACATTAATGAATATTTTTTCCTTCAAATTTTTCTGCAACCCTAAAAAATTTTTTAACAATTAGTTACACTTCCCTTTATACAGTCAAAATCACGTGATCCCGCCGTATAGACAACACATTGTACTCTGTTGGTAACAATGCAATGCCTGCGATAGACAAAGGCATTGTAATTTACATCAGCTCCTGAAATGCTTGGTTAAAGTGGTTAAACACAATAGAACACCTACAATCACGAAAGTCGATGGAAAATATACGCTAATTTGAAACAGCAACCTCACTCTTCTCAGTGTTGCCACTTCTAGAAAACCTAAATCAAATTGGTCACGTGGGTTGAAGTAATTTATGATTTCCCTGTACTGGCAGACACTTGAGCTATTTTATTTTAAATAAAATCCAACATTGTTTATTATAAATTCTAACATTCTTCTTCTCGAATCATTTGTACCCTCATTAGACTGTCGGAAGTGTGTTTTTTCATTTGGTCTGGCCTTTGGCTAGTTTCTTGATTGTTTCGTAGGCTTGGCTTCTTTTCTTGTCGATTTTGCTCTATTTCTCAACCACATGACGAACATCATCCAGTTCCTCAACCGCACAATTGACAAAGAAAGCGAGGAGAGTAACAGTACCACATACTAGAAAAAGACACATGAATTAGTATTTTTCGCAAGAGACATGAAAATCTTGTTGATTTCTTTAGCATGGATGGCAATTTGGTCTACTGTGGTGATAGTTATAAACTTTTTCAAGCTTTTGGAATACATCATGACCCCAGTGCGTGGAGATTATTCACAAATGCGACTAGCCTGAAAGCAGCGATGAAACCTTTATCCTTCTAGTCTAATCGGCCATGCTTTTTCTATGAAGGAAATTTATGAAAACTGAAAACTTTGCTAGAGAAGATAAAGTATGAAGACTATTCTTAGCATATTTTTGCTGATCTTAAAGTAATTGCAATTATTTTGGGTATGTAAGTAGGGTACACCAAATACTATTGCTTTTTATGTCTTTGGGACAGTCGTGATAGGGAAAATCATTACGTTAAGCAGAAGTGGCCACTGTGAAAGGACTTTATACCAGGAAAAGACAATGTACGCCATCAACCTTCAGTGAAAAAACAAAATACTATAATACCACCCCTACATGTAAAATTGTGCCTCATGAAAAATTTTGTTACGGCACTGGATCGCGAAGGTGATGGTTTTCAATACCTTCGAAGAAAGTTTCCAAAAATATCAGAAGGGAAACTAAAAGAAGGTATTTTTGTTGGGCCTCAGATACGAGAAATAGTAAGGGATGGAACATTTGCAACCAAATTAACAGCACGAGAAAAAGTAGCATGTCGATGATACAAGTTTTTACAATTACAAGTTTTATTTGGAAATAATAGCTTCGGAGGGTGGCGGTAATTGTAGATCTGATCGATCTGATTACTTGAGGATGACGATTTGGCAAAATGATGCACGCACATCCAGTAATAGATTGTTATACTTTGTCGAGTCTACTCAGTTTATTGTTTCGTAAATCAAATCAAAATAACTTCTCTGTTACTCCTGAGTGAGTTATGTATTAATAAGAAACTTGCAGAAGTTGGTTTCTGTTATCTGTCACTCTGTGAGTGAGTTTTTTTTCTTTAATTAAAGGAACAAAATTAAATAAGTCGTTTCTTTTTCCTTGAATTTATATATTGAACTTGACTGTTCAAAATTTACACCCAACATAAAGTGATGATCAAGAAGCGATTTTTAGTAGCCCAACTTCACGGTCGATAATTACGTCGATAAATTTCAGATTAATAAGACCCCTGATACGTGTGGACGTTAATGCTCCTCCTTGAGTATATCATTATATTCCGATATACGTATAAATCACATTTCTTTGGAGAGAGTAGATTTTTATGACAGCGGTGATCTCAAGAATTATTTATTTGCCAGGAGCGCACGTACTTTTTGTAAACGGACGTAACACATTCCTGCGTGAAAGTGTTGGAAGGTATTCCCATTCAATTTACCTCCAACTCGGCGATTAAAATATAAACACTGGCTACATGTAATCCGGTTGTAAATTATTTGATCTTATTTCGTGACTATCTGCGGAAGATTTTGAAAAAAAAACCAAACTCGCAGTATATTCCTGGAATAATTTCATATAATTCAGTCGTGTTTAGGAATGGTGGCGCACCGTTGTGATCTTTAATGCATCATAATAAACACGACAAACTTTCAAATGCAAAAGGTTATTTATTGAAGAATAATTCATTCGAATGTCGCGAAGAAGAACGTTCTGCTAGAAATTCAGTAATATATTGTGCAATAAATAATAGTTTCCGACCAATTTGTCAAATAGATAAGCCCGAGCAGAGAAAGAAACTGCATGATAAACTGCGTACTATATTTATAGTATAAGTAAACTAGAAATATTTCACCTAAACCTACGCGTTGTACAGCTGCGGAATTAACAAGTACAACTGTGTGCCCTGTATATCCGTGTTTCAATTAAATCACATAGGTATATGTATCGTTTTCCTAGTCTTCCTAGTTGTGTCGCCAAGAATGATTTTTTAGAAATTCAAATCTCTTTTCCTCAACAATAAACGCTTTATGTCTAAAATAATTTTAAAATTAGAAACACGTCTGAACATATGTATAACATGTTTGGATAACATTTTTTTCAAAAATGGTATAATCTACCGTACCTTAAAGTTTGTGAGCAACCTAAAAAGTCACCCTGTAGAACAGATATGTATAATTAAATTTATGCATTTATATATTAAGAAAAATAATAATAAGAAAGCAATGTATTTAATGCATGTATTAATATCGACTATTATCGTATAATAAAGACTCGTTTGTATAATTATTTATGCACCACATTATGTCTACCGATGCGATGCAACAAGAACAAGACCAAAATAATTTACTTCGGAGGGCTCACATTAATGACTTGCTTAAACGTCAAAGGCAACAGCGGCGTGTTCAATTATAACAAATGAGGGTGCCGTTTTGGAGCCCCTATTAAATTATTTGGTCGGGGAGCAAAAAAAGCATCTTCTCAGAACGAACATCGAACGCGAGCCCCGGACAAATTCTACAGGATTTTCGTTTCGTAACATGACGATGGTTTCTAAATCTGTCGTGGGTCTGTGGTTTCCCGAACTTTGACAAGCCAATCTACGAATACGAGTCGTCGCCGGGTTAAATTTCTTGTCGAAACAACAGGAACATAAGATCCTTGTCACCGATAACGGAAATGTGTCACGCCTTTATCTTAATTTATCGAAAACGTTTTCTAATGTTCGCCCGAAATTTATAGATTACAGTCATGTTTTATCTATTTTAAAGGATCGTGTAATGTAAATACACGGAAAAGGTTCGGAAATTTGATTTTCAAATTAGTTTGGAGATTTACATCTTTTAAACATTTTCACTTTTGCATGTAGTGATGCAGCGTTAAGTTGAATGTAGATAGTTTTTCAATTTGTAATAGTTGTTGGAGAAAGACTTAATCTCTGTTCGAGCTTTGAGTACAACGTAAAAGAGGAAACGTTAACAGTTTCAACAGATCAAATAATAATTAAATAATCGTATATTATAATAGATTCGTTTGAATGATTAATGATTAATTAACCAAGGGCGAAAAGGGTATTTCACATATGAGAATATCAAATCGTATAGGAAGATATACACGAAGAGTACACGAACAGCGTACATGACAATAAAAACCTGAATTTAAGAAGAAACGCGCAATTAGAAATCAAAACGGCGTCAGCCATTTATTTAGAATTTACCTGGGTTTTAATGAAAAGCCAAGCCTTCCGTAAACATTGGCGATACGTCTTGTGAAGTTCCGACTATGTCGATTTAAGTTTTCTTGAAGTTTCCCAGAAAAAACCTCGATATACATACCTGCACAATTAGGCGAGAAGTAACGCCGTGCAACAAAACGAAACGGGTCGACGCGGGGTAATCACAGATGAGGTCAGCGCTGACTAATAGCAATCGTTAATTTTGCCAAATGCGAACGGACGGATGGATTCTGGCGATCAATAAATTTGAGCTTGAAATTTGAAACGTAACAATTTCCTCCAGTTCTTACGAGATCCGGTCTTCCTGATCTGGGGTTATCCTGAATTGAGTCGCGGCTCCATCGAAACTTTATACCAAAATCTCTCTTGAAAATAAGATGGACCGTCATTACCGTAGACCTTGGTCCATTTCTCCCTTTCGTTAATTATTATAAATTTTCACAGAGGATGGAGGAAGACAATTTAATAATATTCTTGTTATTAAAGAAAGAGAACAATAGCACGACGTTTTTAAAATAGTGTACCTATTAAAAGGAGCCTCAGTCAGAAACAGTAATGCACGATTGAAAACAAAACGAGCTAAACTGAAGCTATTTATAGCCCTTGGTAAGTTAAGGGTGCACGAGTGTTCCGACGACGATAATTGCGTTAACAATAAGTGTGCGTGTTGCTGCTGCGCCTTGGAGGTGGTCCTGTAATTGGCCTGGAGCCTGCCCTTATCCGCGACACTGGCGAACAAGCTCGTCGTTGTAATTGGATGCGCGCACTATCTACAAAAAATAATACCGGCGCATTAAAAATAACGAGACGGTCTAACGAATTTATGTGCGGCCTTTATAATTGGTGCGTACGTTTTCTGATTTTTCCCTTTACGGATGTGCTTTTATTACTTAACGCCGATGCTAATTATGCTCGCCTTAAAAATTTACGTGTTCCGCTTAATTGGACACGCGGAGAACTTGAACAACCGTGGTCATAAATGTTTTCAGTCATATTTTAAATTTAGCTTTTTATTTATACTTGTTTGCTTTTGTTGTTTTGTTTAGTCGAAATTTGCATATTGTTGTGTCATCCACCTAAAAAGAAAAGAAAAAAGGGTTCAAATGATTCACCTGTGTTTGCATATGCCAACAAAGGGGTAGAAGTTCATATGAAAGACGAGGAAGTAATAAATGGCTAAATAACGCAATGCAAGAGGAAGCCTGGTTGATGTTTTGCCGAATGTTTAGAGAGAAGGCAGTAGAAACTAAAACACCCGCTGACAGCAAGACACCGGCCACTTAAAAATGAGCAACGTCAAAGGAAAAGAACATTTAGAATAGGTTACAGGAATCATGGAAGAGGGTCCGAATTATTTCTTTTAATCGGCCATTGGTGTTAATTACCAAGAATTGTTTGGAAATTGCCAAGGAAGGTGTAGGGTTAGGTTGTTATCAAACGTCGTAGTAATAATTGACCCCCAACGTGTAGGTTAAACGGATCCACAACTGAGCAATTTTTGGCGCCCAACGTGGGGCCATCTACAAACACCGAGCTAACTGGATAACACAGTATATCAATTAGTATTTTCCTTTTTTTTTCATCTCCGGGGGTGTCGAGAGACGTCGCCGGGTCCGAGAAAAAATTACTTCAGCTCTAAGTACTTAAATAGTTAGTTAAATTTATTTTGAGGTTTTATACCTCATTATTCCACCCTCTTGCGTTGCGTTGAGACTTGCTAATATTAAATTTTATTTAAATTTTAAAATGTGTGCGAGAACGGTACAATTTGGAATTTTGTTAAAAGATTATACCTCATAGTTCATAATATCATCGTTCTGAATTGACTTTAGGATTAAGACAGGGGTGTACCGACAGTGGATCCGATGTTATTCTCTCTGGTGTTTGACCATTTAATAAGAAAAGATGTAAAGCCAAATTAGAAGAAGAAATTGGGAGAAGATCTGCGGTATAACTTAACGTAATGAATAGGTAATTGAAAGTGATAAATATGAAAGTAAACAATACAAAAAAAAGTAAAGTCACGAAAGATCAGCGTAGTAATAGTTAGAAAGAAAACAAAACAGGATTTAATACTTAGGATCAGCAACAGACAGTAACGGAAAAATTGATAAAAGAATAATTGGCAACGTAAAGTATAGGGGAAAAGAGAATTATCAAAAATAGAGAAGATGAAGAGGCAATCGGGCCAAGTATCGAGGTGTGGCTATAAAATAACGAGACTATTGCGGAAAAACATTTTATTTTGGATTTGTACATTTTTAGTTATTATCACCTTCAATATACACCCCTCCTATATCCCTACAAAGTTCCATGCGAATTTTCCATTGTTCGAAACAGTGCTGGAAGTCTTCTTCTGTGGGCTCCTTCATGACGCGTGCCACTTTCCCTTTCACATTTTCAACGGACTGAAATTTTGTTTCTTTTAATGCAGATTTGACCTTGGGAAGCAGATAAAAGTCGCATGTTGCGAGGTCAGGTGAATAAGGCGGATGGTCTAACACTGGGATGTTGTACTTGGCTAGAAACGTCTTGACAGAATGAGCCGGCGCGTTGTTTTGATGGAGAATCCATGACTTGTTCTTCCACAATTCGGGTCGTTTTTTTTCTTATTCTTTCACGGAGTTGAGCAAGAACCTCAAGGTAGTAATGTTGACTTTCATTTTTCCGGCAAAACAAAACAACTGCTCTTATACAAATAAAGGCCACGGCCAGGCTAATTTGTTTACAGGGACGGGAGGCGCCGCACAGTGGATGAAATGTAACAACTAGCTGGACAAAACTTTTTTTTGGACAAATTGGTTTCCTGATACTACAATTAAATAAGAAAATTATTTTTTTTAACAATTAACAACGGTTATACTTAATTTATGTTAAAGTAGCTCATAATTACTTCATATCCTTGGATTATTTTCACAGATTAATATGAAATTTTTCCTTTATTGGTAATGGTGCTTTATGGTGCTACATTTCAAATTTCAAACAAAAAGAACATTTTTAAATGTTCATTTCAATTTGGACGATTATACAGTGTCTTTCAAAAAGTGTGCTACAAATGGGAATTTTTTTATTATCGGTTTTTATAAAAATTTATTGACGCAGAACGCTTCTGCATCCCTTAAAGTCAAATTGGAAAATGTCAGATGAAATTTATCTTGAACGGTATACAGCGTGGACACCGAAAAATTAAGACGGCTTAAGAGTAAAGTACCCTTATTTTACAAGACAGAGCAAAATATTATAAGAATAAGTTGTTCAGAATTAAAAGTTATAGCAAAATATGAAATTACAGCCTTCTACCTCAAAAATAAAAAAATCACAGTTGTGAACATTGTGAACCACTCTTTATACATTAGGAAATACTGGTTGGATTAAAGTGTCCGCCAAAATAATATGAATAGGAAAACATTAAATTAGTTCTTATTTCTCAATTATTTTATTTGGTTTTTAGTGATTATTTCAATGCGTTCGGAAACTTTGTGCTTTCTTGTAGCATTCATCATTCATACATTAAAAAATTATGATACATTTAAACGAAGTTACATTTTCAATGATTTACTGTGAAGAATACTAAAAATTATAACCTTTATTATTTAAAATAGTAAATAGTACTACATGATGTATAATTAACTCCATTCCATTAATAATACTTTTGTAGAAATAAGATTATTTATTTGGGATCTCATGTAGTCAATTTCTTCTTCGGAATTAGATTTTGTTTCTTTTTTGAATTGAAATCGGATTGGTCTGCAATACTTTGTTGATGATGGCCGCGAATTTTTCCAAACTATTAAATTTTCGGTACTATTTTCTTTATATGCGTTGAGTTGTAGAGGCACTAATGCAGTAAGTAACATATCTGTATCAGAAATGCTATCATCTTGAAACTTTTGCTTATAAGATCTCTGGCCCGAGCTTCCATCAAAACCCCACTTGTAAATAAATTCTAATTTGTAAGAGGAAAATTTTTATACATCTATGTAATCTTTTATGTCTAGCATTAATATGTTAGTAGTAATGTTTAATAAAGGTTGCAGTTTTATTTCAGCTGAATTTTCTGAAATGGTAACGTCTTCTTTTGGGGGATAACAATTATCTTTTTCTGTTTTTACACTATCATATGATGGCAATAAATTTACGCCTTTTTCAATAATTCTTTGTCTTAATGAATTATACTGACGTTTACTTAAGTTCAGATCTATTATTAGAGCTAATGCCTCGATAGCGGAGAATTTTGGATTTTTATCACCGGGGGAAGCCAGAATTTTTTTCATTTTGGTAGCCCTAGGCGAAGTTTCTGTTGCTTGTTTTACTATTTGAGCTGCATCTCTCTTTCCACAGGATATTAAACTAAATCTAGCTGCCAAGGTCAATTCTTCAGTTTTATGTGTCTCAATTAAATTTTGAAGTTTCCTCTTTTTTGTTTTCTTACTACTATTTTTGAATAATTTAGTAGCTCTACCCGTGGGCTGTTTTTCCTTACTTGCAGGCAATTTTGAAATATTTAAGTTTTGCTTTAACCAATGTGAGTGTCAGCTTACTGGAATATTATAAAAATCAATAAAAGCTACATCTCACAGCCGAGCTAGACTCAAAAGATTCTGGAAACCTTGACTGAAAGACTGTTGTTTTGTTCAAAAAATGTAAATTAAGTACTAGCTAATTAAATATTAGATAAAATTATTAGATGTACTTAAAAATACGGATATTTTAAATTTGTAATTTAAATAGAGATTTCCAGTAAAAATAATTATAATGTAAATATGTGTGTACAATACGTGAACAATTCCAAAATACGACAATCTAAAGTTCTTAATCGACGTGTTCAAGCGTTTTTGCAAAAAGAAAATATTTTAAGAAAGGTTTAAGATGTCCCATACTTTTTACTCACGCTGTATATTATCTGATGGGATAATATATTATATTTATTCACTATACGTTTACGATTTTTTAGTATTAAACGTATTTAATTTTTTATGAAATGATTATTATCTCCTTTTCTCGAATAATTTGTGTTTTGATTGGATACTGTTTTAAGAAAACATTATTCAATAAAATATCAAACAAAAGATTAAGATAAATTACCAAACTTCAATTTGCATTCCTTTTCACCGACTGCAGTCACCGACGTCTGCATAGACGTTAATATTTACCTATACATATTCATCTTAATAACAGATATTGTTTTTTGGAGGGCCATAATTTCAAAAATGGCGAAAAAAAGCAAATGGGATAACAAAAAATCAAAACTTCATTATGTCCCGAATAAATGAAAAAAGTTTCACGAATACCATTTTTGACCATTTTTTTCAAGATAGATTCAAACAAAATCAGAAATCTGACGTTTAAAATTCAGAAAGAAAAAATTAATTTTTAGCAATTGAAATAAAATATTATTAATTATTTGCGTAAAAAGAACTTACCTGAATCCATAATTAGATAATAGGTACACTTATTTCTAAATTACAATTACAAAATTAATTGAAAACGCTTATTTAATAAAATGTCATAAGATTAGTTGTGTTTTGGTATTTTTGCTTTTGACAAGTTAACTATGTTGTTTTCATGGCTCACTTCGAGTGAATTATGTAATTGGATATACTATGTATTTATCTTCATCGATATGAACCAAAAAAAAAATGTTTGTGTTAAAGTGCTTTTTACACTTTTGTCCAGCTAATTCCGAAATTTCACCTACCGTGCGCCGCATTCGCTACACAGCTGTCGGTCGTTCGCGTTTGGCGCATGCGTACTTCTTCTGTGGAAGCATCAGTCTCGTTATTTTATAGCCACACCTCGTATTATATCACAGTAAGACGTGAACGCTCTCAGATAGAAATAGAAATCGACTAAAGCCTAAATGCATTATTACAATTTCTGAGAAAAATAAAAGGCAAAACCAGAGAGGACAAGATCAGATACGAAGTAAATGAGTGAAACCAACAGAAGAATCCATAAGAGAAACACAACTAGACTAGATAGCTACCTGAATATAATGCAAGAAGAAAGGGACCTGAAGCGACAACACAGGAAAGGAGAGGAAAACTATGGCTAAAAAAATAAGAGTGTGGCAGAGCAGCGAGGCATAGGCGTGGGGATGAACAAAAGAGGCGGCACGACGAAGGAAAGCTAAATTTGGAGAGAATTTTACGTCTAATCGCGGAAAAACTGAGGATTAAGTAAAGTATCTCCATTTTGAAAAACGTATACTTTCAGAAAATTTTGTCTTTAAAGAAAGTAGAGAACGAATGAAACTTTTCAACTAATTTCCTTTGAGCCACTAAATAATTGGTTAATACAGTTTTTCTTAATCAGAAAGAATTGTATTTTCTCTTTTAACAATTGCGACTTGGATATTATAGAATGTAGGAGGTCATCCAAAAATAGGAAAAGGAAATAAATAGCAAATAAATTCTTCTTTAATTCAAAACTTTCCTTCAATTTTTAATGCGTCGAACAACGCGCCTCGATTCTATTTGGATCTTAGCATCCGTCCAGACAATCGGGTAAATGGTATACTGGTGCTTAAAAGTATCCGAATCAAAAGCAATAAAATAGTTCGAATATGACCCTTGTGGTAAACTTCCACAGTGCCAGGCGGACACGCCGGTCGTCCGAATACTTTTAAGCACCAGTGTACACATGATACGAAACAGAAAACGTATGTCCGCTCTTGTAACTTGTAACGCGCGACGACATAACCTCAAGATTCAATAGTAAAAGATGTTTTGCAGTGCAATATGCAGGATGCAATAGATTTTGAAGTTAAAATTTATTTGTATTAAATTCAGAAACAGTGCAAACCACAACAAAGATAAAATGTCAGTCGACATCTGACAACATCAAAGGCTTTGATGTTGTCAGATGTCGGCTGTCATTTTATTGCTTCGATTCAAAGCACACGTACTAGCAAAGACATGCGTTCAGCGTTCTTTCGATTACGTAAAGTCAGAACCGCCTGCGAGAAGGAATTTTTCTGAAAGCCCTTTATATGAATACGCTGATCTTACACGTCGCTTGTACTGATTACTTTACGTGTAATAAGTAATAAGCATGAGTCGTAATCTTTCGCAAGCTATAAAACGAAATTCATTTTCTCGTTCATCCATTCATAATTTCTTGTAATTTTACATTAATAGTGAATTACAGCTTACAACATACTTATACATACCCTTCACGATAATTACATGTGCTACGAGAGAGATAAGTGATATTCACATTTAAAATAAATATCTAAGATCATTTCTAAAGAAAATATTTCGTTCACATACAATGTGTTACATATATCAAGTTTTTTCTTTAACTGCTTCATTTTTATATTAAACGAAGTAGTTCTTACAAAACATACTCCTGCTAATGCCAACACATAACAAGTGATATTGTTACGCATTATATTAGTTATTTAAGATAATGTGTTTCGTCCTGACTTACTACTTCGAATAACTAAAGTAACATTTACATAGTATAATTTAATTATGTATTAAAAACGCGAAGTGAAATTGAAAAACGTATGTATTGTTTATTACGTATTAAGTCGTTGTAATTGATTATTAATTAATTAAAAAGCAATAAAAAATTAATAACTGCGGTAAATATTTATTAATTTATTAATACTAATGACTGTAATATTGATAATAACTGTTATGTTAGTTTATGCTTTGTTTTACATGTTAATAAATAAAAGTAAATATCTTGTAGTGTTAAATTTAAACACTTACTTGCGGTTAGTTTTATATAATACAGGGTGTCGAATAATTACTGTTAGTTCACTAAAAAAATACAGCAACTAAGAATACAGTACGTTTAACTACGTTTAACACTTTTGGATATGTATATAAATTATAAAAAATTCTAAATCCTGTTTTGGTAGGCCTTCCGAATTAAAAATAAATATATAATTTGTAAAAAGTATTTGTAAGAGGCAGAAAAAATAACTCGCTTCAGAAATACATCTACTTTTACATTGATTAACTAATTTCGAACACTTTTGTTACTATATTAATTGTAATATATTGATTGTTCTCACATTTATTGTTTAGTTTGTTTGTGTATATAAAACTTCAGTATAATTGTATGAAAGTAACCGTAATAAGAAACACAACGAACTTCGTAACCTTAATGCCTGAAAATGTCAGATATGTTCGATTAGTGGGAATAGCAATCTGCAGGAATGCTTTTGAGGCACGACACTGCTTTTAGCGTTTCGACACTTCCGTGCGAAATGTTAATTGAAGATTTCAATACAAGACGCATAAAACGTGCTAATTGAGCGTGGCTTTTCCCTCCCGCGATAAAGACATTTTTACGGAATAAATAAGCTCACCTGGCGCCTGTACCTCAGGTGGTTTCATTCCGGGAACCGTGTCTGACCTTCTTCGGTGACTTACTGCGGAGGTTATAGTTACAAATATGCCTCAATTTGCGCTAATTAAGCTGAGATATGTTATTAAATAAATTTACCGAGGTGAAAGAAAAATATTTGCATGTTGTACTTTATATGTATCGTTAATAAATTAGCAGAGGGTTTATTAGGGTTTTATTGATTTCATAACATCGGAATGAATAACAAATTAGTTAAAAATGTATAACTATGATTTCTTAATGTGTAGTGCGGTACGGTTCTGTGCTACCATAAGGACGCTCGCTGCATTATTCTTGAACCCGTCCATATAATTTTCGACAATTACCTGTTGTTTAGACAGAACCACGGTCAAGCATATAATTTTTTCGGTAACAGGCTGACTAAATATTTACATACTTTTTTTTAAAGACGCTATAAATAGAGAACATAATTTTAAATTGCTTATAAACATTAAAAAAAACTTTCTGAGATAATTAATAACAGTAAAAAGAAACTTCATGTGTGTCCTAACATATTGATTACCAATGAAGCACTTAAAATTTATTAAGAATGAATCAACTTTTTTTTTGTTAGTTACTTATAGTGGCTGTTTCAAATTGAGTGGACACTGAAGAGTTTCTCCTGGAACTAAAATATACTAGTGCAATTAAACGAAAGTAGACGAAAGCTTTGCGCTGGTGGCCTCTAGTGCACACTTATTCGCAAAATATGCTTCAGCGCAGCTTTAAATCTTTGCGTGGCATGTCAATACTTTTATGTAAATAAGTATGAATCATATTGACGTATTTTTTGTGAAAAAGTGTGCACTAGTGACCATCACTGCAGAATAACAAATAGAGCCGTAAAATCTCAAAAAGTTGATGCCCTGTACATAGTTCTTTGATTGTTATTATACACCCACTTCATTTTATAAATAAAATTGGTGAATCAACTAGTGTGAAAAGAACACAAAATATGACAAAAAATGAGTGAGAGATGGAAATAAACACGCTCTCTTTTCGCTCACACTACTGTTCCCTGCTTGCTTTCTTGTTTAATATTGCATGGCTGCTCTATGTTTATTGCATTCTCTGTAATTCTAGATGATTTAAACAACACCTTAAACATTAGAGTGAAGTGGAGTAAGTGCGTCTCTATTCTTGCCCATTCCCCAGCGTATATACCGGGTGTCAATTTTTCGAGCCTAATCGGTTATCTTAAGTGATACGAAGTTGGTTAAATTGGGGTATAGTTGCGTTTTTTTGTCTCAACAGTAATAAAAAAATTTCACTTATTTTTTCAAGTAAATGCATCGGTAAGTAAGTAAGTATATGGGACTTCTTTTTCTGATTACAATGATGTGTCACATTTAATTTGTTATGCAAAGAGTGTGCTTTGGGAAACAAAAAGGAACATTTGTTTCCAAAGAAAATTTATTAATTCCTTGTTAAATCTCAACTGGCATTAATGTTTCCCTTCTAAAATCCTTGTGCCAGTAAATTTTCTGTATCATTACTACTTCGGACATGTCGGAGTGGAAGAAATTCATACAATGTCGAGCGCGGGAAAAAAGCCTTAATAAGTATTCGCATAAATCAATTAGTATACACAGGGAACTAAACAATATTATTATAAATTCCTACAACGAGCCGCTCGCCATAAATCTGCATAGCATTATCGCTTTTAATTAATAATCTCGTCTATGATCTACTAGGCGCCACACCGCCTCGGGTTTTTCGCAAGTGACAGGTGGAAGATAGAGAAAGATAAAATGTAGACGATAGCGACGACAACGAAGGTTGGAAATGCGTATTTTACCAGACATCCAGTTTAGAGTGGTTTGTATACACATACATACGTACACATCTACAACCAAAGTTGTACCTATGTTATAAGTGACTTGGTGAAATTTGTATACTTATAGAATTATGAAAAAAATAATTCTAAGCTGGCAAAGTTTTAAAAGGAAGAAGTGAACTTCTGAAAATCGGAACGCTTTCAGTTGTAGAGTTTTTCAAAAGTTAAAAAAAAATTAAAGGCTACAATGTATAAGTACGAGTACATCATACAAAATTACTATTAATCAAAATGTTCACAATTCTAAATGGTGAACTGCAAATGCACACTTCAGTTAAATATTCTTTGCGAACTCGATTTGCGCTTTGCTTGTTAGAAATAAACTGCGTTACAAAATTACATGTGAGGATCGCAAGAGTTACTTGGAAAGTTTTTCTTCCTTTTTAATCTATTACCCCTTATGAACCCCTTAACAAGAAATGCAGACATGGAGAACATGCAACTCAGGGAAAGATTAATAACGAGCTCGCAAAATACACAGGATGTGACATTAAAGCGCGCAATTATAATCGTCTGTGTTGAATGCCGTCTAATTTATCAGAATAATAAAATAAATTAAAAATTATTATTACGTATCCATTAACTTTCATTTCACTTAGTATCAAATGCATAGTTTGTTATGACAGCATAAGACAATTTATGAAATTAGCTTAAAGCTTTCTGTATTTCTGACTTGTTCGGTAATTACTATCTATCTATTTGTTCATCTAGAAATTGCAAAAACTATGAATGATGACAATAAGGCAGTAAATTCAAGACTGACTACCTCCTAAACAATACAAAATAAGCCTTAAACGATTGTGAAACTAATCGATAAGTTGAGCTCGTGAGTAAACAAATAGACATTGTAAATGTTGTTGATAAGAAAGTTGTTAGTTGTCAACATGAACTGGCAAGCTGTAGAACGTTGACTAGTTGAATATGATTATCATCCATTGCCTCCGAATATTTACACTAAGATCAAGTGAAAAGTGAAAGTGGTGGAAGAGGTAGATGATTAATTTCTTCTTCCCTAATTGCATTTGGAACAATGCTGTCTGGCGAGGTTTAAAATAATGTCTTGAACATATCATTCAACTGTGAGGTTTCCCTCAATAATGTGCCAACCAAAAGATACTTCTGCCTCCTGCCCATACCATAATACCACCACCACCGTAAGAAGTGATTGGATGGGTATATTGTGGTAATATACGATATACACAATATACCCTCTGATGTCACCTATCCTTTCTGAAGCAAAATCGCGACTCATCTGTATACAGTAAATCATCCCAAGGTGTTCCTCTAGGAATCTAGGAATTGATGTAACGGTGGGAAAGATTAATAACGAGCTCGCAAAATACACAGGATGTGACATTAAAGCGCGCAATTATAATCGTCTGTGTTGAATGCCGTCTAATTTATCAAAATAATAAAATAAATTAAAAATTATTATTACGTATCCATTAACTTTCATTTAACTTAGTATCAAATGCATAGTTTGCTATGACAGCATAAGACAATTTACTTCATCCAATGATTATTTAATAAGTATATTTGTGCATTCTGGATTTCTGCAAATTTATAAAATTAAGAAGTCCCTATTCATTTATGAGTAGTGTATTTACAGCTAGAAATATCTGCACGATCGAAAGTGAGTACATAACAAATCAACGAACGGTGTCAGATTGGTTAAAGCGTTTTTCTGATTGAAACATGAACTTTAAAGGTAAGTCGCGTTCAGGTCTACCATCGATCTTGACCGAAGAGTCTCTCCACGTTGCTTGAAAGAACAACCCCATATTAGTAGTCGCGAATTATCAACGATGTGGTCCTTCAAAAGATAGTATCCTTCAAGATTTGCATCGTTCTGGTTTGTGCAGTAAACGTTTTCAAGCTGATCCACATGAATTAACTGAAATCCAAGCCCAACTGATCATTGGTGCCAGACAGTGACTTCAGATGAGAAATGGATTTTTTGGTCAATCCTGATAATGGGTCCAGATTGAGTAATAACGCCATCCGATAATTCCATAAGATTACTTTAGAAGAAAAGATTTGTTAAGCGTGTGATGGAATTTTGAAGGAATAATGTATTTTGAGCTGGTTCCAGATGGCGGAGCTGTTAATACAAACAAAAACAGGTTTGGCGTATAAGCTCGACATCACTCCATCTGATTTGGTTAAGAGGAACATAATTTGGTTGGTTAGCGATTTCGTAGTGTTGAAGAAGACGAAGCGGTTGCTGGGCATCTTTGCGTCTAAACCAAAAGGTATTGGGACTAAATCCAAAATCACATTGAAAGATGGCGTATAGTCAACAGAGCTGATGGCATTAATTTTGAAAATTAAGACCCGGTCTTTTTATCTAGTCTATTTTAATTTCCTTCTGGTGCTTTCAATGGGGGTGCGCACTCAGAGCTTTCTCATCTTGTTTTATCCTCATGCAATAAAATTAGATGAAGATACTTTGAGTACATGTAGTGTAACCCAATTGAAAGCGCTATTATTTGTAATTTATCTATCTTGTAAGTGAGAGACCTATAATTGTCAAAGCTACACTTCAACTTTGTAAGAACTATAAAAAATATTGCATATTCGAAAAATATCTAAGTAAAGAAATTGACATATTAGACGTGCACAACAACTTTCATAAAAATAAATCTTTTCTATCAATGTGAATTCATTGCACTCACGAGCAATCTCTTCTCAGCTATCTCAACTTAAAACGAACCAAATTAAAATTCCTTTTCGCTTGAGAGTGGTCGATTTATAAAAATTTTGGTTTATTTATTGGATTATTAAAATGTAAATTTACGTTTTATTAAACCTTGAAAATTCCGCATTTAATACGCATTAAACACGCCAGCGATTTAATAGGAAAGCCATTTTAACGCTCGATATCCTGAAATAAGGCAATAATTATAAATAAGCATCCGGGATCGACATGCATTTCTCGTCTGCTTCCTGGCGCCGATCGCGCGACTCATCTGGTAGGTCGTGCCGAAGGGGCATAAAGGTTCTATGGGCGCATTGTTCGACGTCGTCGCCTCACCAAAGAAAAACGACATCGACGTATCAAATGGCATAGTAATCGACGTAAAAATCTAAATGAATGTTGCAAATCAGCGGTAATACTTTCGCGGAAATGGTGGAATGGTAGGATAACGGATAGTTCTGTAGTTGTTCACATACACTTTCAGTTATTATTTTTGCAAGAGTTAATGGGATAATATAAAATTTCAGTTGAAAACCATCAAAACAACAACAAAAAATTGAAATTTCTCTAATACATTACTTTCCAATGAACGAACATCTTTCTGGAAACTGATTAAATAAAAAGCAGAAAACTTAAGTTTAAAAATCGAATGTACTTGAGTTATTGTTACCTGTTTTTCAGAAAAATCATGATGCGGTAAGGCTAAGGACCAATTGACCATGCACCTCGGTATCAGATGAAGTCGATAAAAATGCAGAACATCGACGTCGTGATGGGATGCCGCATTAAGACAATAGATAATTTGTTTAACAAAGTGAATAATGCGAAGCAGTTGGAACGACGCTTGTGTGTGTTGTGAAATTTTGAAGCGAATTATTGCGCACGATTTAAATACGACATTCCGACGGATTTTTTTGCCGGTGCGTTCAATAATTTGTTCCATTTGCAAAATTTATTGGGCAAGAGAAGAAAAACGGCTCTCGATGGAGCTGCTTCAAGCTGCGCGACATTTTGTACCCACCCGTACCGAGCCCCGTGTTGTGATTATGTCACATTTCTACACTTTAATGTCTCCCTTCAAGAAAATAAATGCATTTATAATAAATTACTTCTCTGACATTTCAACTTTTGCAGTCTGCTTTTTTTCTTGTAAACCATTATACTTTTATCTTCTCATTTCGACCTTATTTTATAATTATTTATTTATTGGTCGACACACAAATGCCTAGATAAGTAATTAGGTAAGTATCCATTTACATAATCTACAATTCCGAGGGGTGTATAGATTTGACCTGGAATTTTTTATACTGCGATAACAATAATATACTTAAACTTATCCCAACGATCGGGCAACTTGCAACATCGACTGAGAAAAATACTTTTGGTTGTCTGCAAGGCCAATCTTGCACCGCTTCTATTACCTACTCATTCAACATAAATTTTTTGTGTCCGAAGTAAGAGGTCTAAACCTTTAGAGTCTTTCGATCAATTCAGAAATCTGTTAAAATTGAACCGTGAATATCCAAAAATACCGTAACCATCACGTTGCTTGCTGATGGTACATACCATCCTATTTACTTTCTGGGATTGAATTGTGCACCCAAGATTTACCAACGGTAATAATTCGTTTCAGGTTTCTCAACCTCAGAATAAAAAAAATTTAATAATAATTTGCGGTGCAACAAAACTCGGTACATCAATGATCGCGTTCAGGCAACCTCAGCGCTGCAACGCTTTAATAAAGCGTAAGCCTCCAGGAGACGCATGCGGCGTCTTTTTTTGTAGTACTCTCTTTGAATGGCTGTGTCTGGAAGAGTTCAAACAGAAAATTAGTTGTAACATTATAGAACAACGCCAAATTGCGCTACGCTTCATTAATGGGCTGCAGCGCTGCACTTACCTGAACGCGGCCACTGACAAACATGTTAGATACACTTGTAAATATTTATGGAAACAAAACAAAGTCTTTGGTATTTATCAACTATATAAGTGTCTTGATTACTATGAAGTAACTTTGGATATTGATCATTGTTATCAATCAGAAATTAAAAAGTGTAATCCTTTCATATTTCATCTTCTACGAATCGCTTACAAATATCTGAACCCTTATTTTACAATATCTTTTGTTATACTTGTTTCTTGGCCTTTCTCTTCCCTTCTACCAGAGGTGTAACAATATCTTTGTCACGTATGCGGTCTTTCTTCGTGTCCTAATCACATTATTGTTTGGAATCTGATAAACACTGATGCAGTGAACTTTCTGTGTAAAGCTTTTGGTTCTTCGTTTGCTTTTCCCCTGCCACTTTCCATTTTGATTCCTTCCTGCATATTTAGTTTTCGTCTTTTTTGGCATATGTAATTCCTTCAGAGATAAAAATATATTATGTGATTTTGCATTACTTTGTCACACTGGTCAACAAATTAAAGTTTTTTTTTTCCCATGTTGCTTATGAAAATGACATTTCCGTCACTCAATTTAGAAAAAAAGTAGGCATTTGCATCATCCAGTGATGGAAGTACAATAATTACTTTCATTACTAGTGACGAAAGAGATGAAACATCATTTTTTGTATGGTTATTGATAACTAAAAAATTGTGGCCACTAGTCATAATGCAAAGTTTTTATTGACGTTTTCTTTATACTATTTTTCACTTCTGACGAAGCTATCGAACGACGGCGAAACGTTGAGTTTTTTGTGCGCTATTTAGTGTCCGGTTTAAAGATTTTGTGATACAATTTTCATCGGACAAGAACCAACTTTAAATATATTATTAACAACAATATTAATAAATCCAAATAACAAATCCAAACAAAATGATAAGGCGGAAAAAACAAGTGACCGAAATAACCCAACTCCATTTTAAACTGCAATTTAAACTGACAAACGACGACTTCTCAAAATTTCCAACAATCGAGTTGTTTTGGCAGTAACCAGATGATGTGGCTTATAAAGTCTATGATTTTTGAGATTTTGACAATTCCGAAATATATATGCGAAAAACACAGCTTCTGAAAAGCTATTAATATTTTCCTCTTGCCTCCATTTCATAAAATCCACTTACATAAATTCCACTTATCCTGGTAACGCCGCCATTTCATTCCCGAAGTTTCTTGATGGAACCCTACTTCATGATGGTTACTGACGTCGCCCATGTTTTGTTCAGAATACGCTTTCCTTGACATATTACAACCCGCTGGTCTGAATGTTTTCTACTAATGTTTTGTAATTGTCAGCTTTTCTACTTCCCAAGAAGTTCTTAAAAACCAGGTACAACTAAGGACCTCCATGCTCTTCTTTTCTGCTGGACTTAATTTATTTTCAAAATTTGTATCTCTCATCAATTCCTTGATTTGAGGACAAATAAATATTCCCCCTCATTTAATTTAGGTAACCTTTCTCGAAGATCCTTTTTCTTCAAGCTGCAAACCTAACTTGATGTGCGTGGGGGAGGTATCATGATCTTTTATTTATCAACTAAAGGAAGTCTCTGTATATTGTGAGTTCCAAAAAAAGTTTCCCTGCCATCCAATCTCCTGTTATATAATTATTTCTTCCATCGCGATTATCTCACAAACAGAGAAAGCAACAGTATTTTGTGTAACCAGGTTGCATCGCCGTAAGTATTGCAATCACTTTAAAATCAGCACTAGCAATTTTCTCCCAAGAATTTCCATAAGTTTCTTTCATTCAGGTGGCATGACATATCGGAACAGAGTGTTAGGTGTTGCTATTGTGTAGAAGTAGAGCCTTCAAACTAGTTTCGGAGGAATCAATGAATAATCTCCAGTGTTCTGGATTGTGCTGGATTCCCAGAGTTGTAAAGACACCTTCAACATTACAGTGTACTAAATCACTGTCCATGCTAAAAAATTCCACAAAATCATCATGCCGATAATTTTTATCTCTTTGTCCAACACTCTTCCTTTTAGCAACATTAAGTCCTTCTGTTTTTGTTTTGACAATCGTTGTCATGAACTGTTTGTTCTGTCCATATCATTGGTATACTAAACGATAGACTTTGTCGCTTCTTTCCACGTATATCAGTATTTAGTACAAGATCTACACCCATGTGGAATCCATTCCTTATCTTGATTCCAAAATAGAGTTTATATAGTTCCCTAAGGGTAGGAGTGATAGGTTGGTACTCTCTAGGGATGTTCAGAATCGAATCGATTTATAGTTGAATCGATTCTTTGCAAGCGATGCATCGAAGGAATCGAATCGATTCAATTTGGTGCGAATCGATTCAAGAATCGAATCGGAAAGGTGTGGACACACAACTAATTTTTTATCATTGCGCCATCTATATGTTACTGGCAGCCAATAACTCAAAATGATAAAATTGTCGGTAGGGAAAGTCCGCGGCATAAAACCGAACATTTCAGATTACAGAAATTTCTTTGGCCATTAACGAGCAAAAATTTGCGTTGCATACTTGAACAGTAGGTAAATACGTATTTTATATTTGAGTGTGAGTGTAGAACAATGCCTCCTAAAATAAGTGAAGAGTGGAAGCATTTTATTACTGATAACAGCAAATCTGTTCGTTGTAAATACTGCAGTGGAATCATAAAATATAAGTTTTAATTTCAAGAATAGAAATTGGAAATATATGTATTGAACCGAATCGATTCTACGTGTTTAAATAGAATCGATTCATCTGAATCGATTCCACACAATCGATTCAATTGAATCGATTCATTTAACGGTTTTGAGCATCCCTAGTACTCTCCCACCATTTTTTATATATTGACTTATTAGTGCAAGAAGTTAATCCTGATCCTTAGTGTAAATTTTTTTGTTTGATTAGACAAGTCCAGTGGTTTACTAAAATCGTCGTTTTCAAGAGTCACTCTACATTAATTTTTCCGTGCATGGAGATTCATGCTTTCCTCCGTTCTATGTTAAGCGCATAGTAGGTCAAAGTGTTATCGATACGTTCGTATTGATTTTAAAATATGTACAGCTTCGAAGAAAATGTGAATTTACGTCGACAAGTTGCGGAATGAATGTAATAGATGCAAAATGCTCGCCGTAAACTGGGCCACAAGAGTCGTGCATATTCCAGCGGTCAGTCTCACGAGCAAGGAGAGCGGCGAGTACATTAGGGGGCAACGTCGGAGGCGGTAGCGCTGTGGCGGCGATGTTTTGACTGTATGCGAGCGTAAGCGCTTCCTGCTGGCCTCGACCTTCCTTCTCCTTCGTCCTCTGCCTTCCGCCGCACATCACTTTTGGTTTTTAACCCGCAGTTTACGGAATGTTACCCACGCGAGATTAATAATAACGACCGGTTGCGGCGCGACGTCCGGCTCCTCTTCCTCTTCTGCTCCTTATTTATTCATACTCAATGAATTACGTGCTCGTACAGAAATGGGATGTTTTCATAGTTGGAACGTTTTCTTTCGGCCTACACTACTTTTGAATGCATTCGATCTACACGCAGATAACTGGAATCGTGCTATTCACACTATGAAAGCGTATAATACAAATATTTGCAATTCAATGTTGCTATCGTTGGTAAGGCCTGCTGTGCTCGGATAAATAATAATTGTTTACGATCTTACTGATCACTACTGCTACTGTGGTGATTTTTGTTGTATACACGTATAGCATCAAATAAACAACACCTTTTCTATTCACAAAGCCTTTACCGTAAATGTATTTTGTTTTTTCTTTTTTCTTAACGACGGTGCCCTTGAAATTAATTGAATTAATAAATTAATAGTAATTAAATAAATAAAAGCCAACAAGTGGATTTTTTTAAGGTTTTCCAACGTCGCGTCGGGTCTATTTATTCTTCCCGTAATCCAAAAATTCATCGGCACTTGAATTTAATGTTAACGGCTTCGTTTGCGATTGATAAAAAAAATTATTTAATCCACTGAAAAACAACGGAAAAGATTTGTTTCTTTTCTACCGAAATAAGCTATGGGGATAAATTAATGGATTCATTCGCCGAACCGAACTTAGAAGGAAATATCAGCGACAAGGGCGAACGCGCAGAGTCTAGTTAAACAACTACATATTGCTATGTCGTATAACCACTGGTTATTATCAGACTTTTGATGTGTCAAAAGTTTATCTTTTAACTATTTCATTAGTCTTGTGGTTTACTTAGTAGCAATTTTTCTTTTTATAATTATCCTTTGTATGTAAATAAAATGGGACTATGTAGAAAGAGCAGCAGTAGAGATAAATAAAAATGCTAGATTTATGTTCAAACTTTTTTATTTTATTCAAAATATTTAAATGTTTTATAAAAACAATGATGTTAATAACAATAATATCGATAACGATAATTAATTTATTGTAAGTTATTTAAATCAGTCAATCAATAATAAGTGTTAACTGTAATAAGCTAATCGCTCAATGATAAGTGTATTAACTGTAATAAGCTAATCGCTCAATGATAAGTGTATTAACTGTAATAAGCTAATCGCTCAATGATACGTGTTCATATAATAAATGTAATGAGTTAATCACTCAATGTTAATTGCTTTTTTTTTGTGTGTAGGAAATTAAATTGTCTAGAGTTAATCACTCTGTGATAAATGTCAGATAGATGAGTATTTAAGTAATAAGCTAATCGCTCAATGATACGTGTTCATATAATAAATGTAATGAGTTAATCACTCAATGTTAATTACTTTTGTGTGGAGGAAGTTTGATGGTTAGAGTTAATCACTCCTTGGTGTTTGTCAGGTGAATGAGAGCGAACGTCAGTTCGAAGCGCTTTATATAGGCTTGTCCCCACTACGTCGGTGCTAGTTTTTTATTTTTGAAAAGCCTATGATTTATTTTATTTTTCCTTTGATGTTTATTCCATAAATTTTCAGTGAATCTTTCGTCCGTGTGTTTCGTCAATCATAAAATAATTTTCTATTTAAGATTTCATAATAAAATATTTTAACTTTGCCTTTGATTTTCTTAAATTTGAATCTAAAAATAGGGGTTCGAGGCTAAATGACGTCACGAATCCTACCTAGTTCGAGATTATCCTGTCATTTTGTTATTTGTCATAACGATGTACATGCTCGTATCAGTGATTGTCAACTTATGTGGGTTTTTCATCATTTTGAACAAATTTCGGTAAGTTAAAACATTAGATTCAACTATTACTCAATATCAATCTTTAATTCATGACAGCTGTCACCGGAACATTTTCCTGGACCTTCAACATCGGCACATCAGGATTACGTCCAGAAACGTTATGCTGCTCATCTTGTTTCCTGTCTGCCAACTCCTTAGCCTGTTCCTCGAGCCAGTTACAGAAGCTTCTTATATTATTAGCAACCCATGCTTCTTGTGTAGGTGAATTTAACAACAAAATTCAAGACTCTGGATCAGACACTGTAAGATATAATTTAATTAGTATAATTTTTTATATATACTTAAATTGCCCCTGTGTTTCTGTTTTAGTTTACGTTTTTCATCTAATGTTCGTGTTGGAAGTAAGAAAACTGGTATTCTTAAGGAACTTCTGCATGGTTTAAAGAATACACATAAAATTAAGGTATGTTACATTTTATTTGTAAAATAAATATTTAGATCTTTGTTTTATTGTTGTAGGTGAAGAATTTCCTTTGTATGTGAAGATTGGAAACAAATCTCTGCTTATTTGAAGAATCTGAAGATTGTGTGTCCTTGTGAACATGACAATATGTATTTACCGGAACGGAACTGCCGTTTTTCTCCTCCGCGACGGCTTTTAAAGCTTTTCTTATCAATTTTGGAAGAGATGGCTAGCGTCACGTAAGCCAATTAAATTTAAATGTCCCGCGCGAAGCTACCAAAAGAGAGGTGGCTGCCGCCATATGTCAATTGTATGTGGTTTCCATCACTTTCCCCGTGCCACGTACACTAGATACTTTGTCCTCGCCTCTAGTTGCTAACTAAACAAAAAAGATACGAATTTGCTGAATTATCGGTTTCTTACGGCGTCAGAATGATAAGAATGAAATTATTCCCGTGTAATTCTTTGCCTGCAACAGTGTTTCACATGTCTTAAGTCACGTTTTGAATCTTAAAGGT
This sequence comes from Dorcus parallelipipedus, assembly GCA_958336345.1. NCBI lineage: Eukaryota > Metazoa > Arthropoda > Insecta > Coleoptera > Lucanidae > Dorcus > Dorcus parallelipipedus. Next base: position 37,257,636 of record OY284482.1, read on the forward strand.
CTGAAAGGTGCTGAAACTTTATGTGCCCACCAAGGTACAGGGTATATTGTGGGAAATGTAGTCACAATGTTATGTAAGTCCTTTTTATTCCTAATATTCCTCTTCTCCAATTCATATTTTATCTGGACTAGACTCCACTTAGAAGGAACTAAATTAGAGAATGGTAAAAAGAAGTTTGATATTACTTCGAAAGAAAAGAAAAATTTTGGTGCAATCCTGAAGATGATGATCAAAATTAAGTAATCAAATAGAAATATTACCAGACACCTTTGGGTAAAGCTCGTTTTAGACGGTCGGTCACGTACCCACATATCTTGTCAAATTTGTTTCGAAGTGAGTGAGAAGTGCCAATTCAACCAATCAATTGTGGTAGCTTATCTCTCTCACTTTTTAACAAAATTGTTATCAAATTTGTCAAGTGTAATACGGCCATAATGCGGAGATTGTTGCATTTACTTCGATTTTCGCCTTGTTTGCCAGCTTTGCTCTTTAATATCTTTGTTTAACATTAATGATTGCCAATTTTACAGAATTACATTCTCTCTATTCTTTTCCAATGTTTTCCATTTTCTAATTATCTAGTATAGCGTCCAATATCTCAATCATATTCTATTCTTTATGTCTTAAGATTCATTCTAAAATGATCTTTCGTGTTCCACGGCTACACAGTTCATTGACAAAAAAAATTAGCAAGGAAAATCTTTTACTTCTTTTCAGAAAGATATACAAGAGCCCCTTCAAATTGCCAAACTGATTAATATAACACAAGAACCTCTTGTGCTCCACTGCTACACAATTCATTGAAAAAAAAAAGAAATTAGCAAGGAAAATCTTTTACTTCTTTCCAGAATAATATACAAGAGCCCTTTCAAATTGCCAAATTGATTAGTATAACATAAGAACCTCTCACAGACATAGATAACCAAAAATAAATGGCTGCTTTTAACTGGTATGATCCAAGGTCATAGATCAATCCTCTATTACCTTACAGATTAATTTGTTTCTATGCGAGTAAACACATTAACTACTCCAACTAACTATAACTTGATGTAGTGCCCAGATCCAGGAATGTCATGATGCCCAGTGCCAGGAAATAACTCTGCCTTAAAGGTCATAGTATGAACTAGATATCAAAAATTAGATTGTAATTTTTTCAGCACAGATTCTATAACTTAATATTATAGACTGAGCATGGCATGAAAAAGCATGACTGAGAAGGCAGTTGATGATTTTCTAATAGATTACTGATGATGATCACTTCTAGTTAATTGTTTGGTGTAATCAAGATTAGAATTCTCCATGGTTTCAGAGGGGAACCGCATACTATTGTTACGGTAATATTTGAGGTAACATGGAATTAGGGACGTAGCTTAATATAACAAAACATTTATTATCAACAAATTAACTAACAATCATTTTACAACTTACATTTTGTGTATTGGGGCACTAAAAAGACAACTAGTCTACATGACACTCTGAAGAGATTGGTTCGAATACTAACTCTAGCGTTCACTCTATCGGCTTTTTATAGGGGTTTTGTTTCCGGGGTGTGACGTCAATTGTTGCCTTGAAATGTGATTCCGCGCTGGATTTGTGCCTGTAGATGAATCATAGTTTTTGCACACGACCCTCTGTGCAGGTGGTCTGTCTTCCGCACTTCGGGTGAGTCATACGTTACATAATTTCGACGGAGGCGGCTTTTGTTTATGTTATCGCTCCATGTTTACGTTATGCCCGACTGCATCTCCGCTGCACGTCCTTGCTGGTGTTCTTATCCTAGTTACACTATGTTGTTCTTCTGACAAACTTTCGTTTTTCGTTAAGAAGACCTTCTTCGGGGCTCCTGATCTTCTTACTGATATTGCTGCTCTTTTTCTTGCTGTTGTTAAGAACTTCAAAGAATTTATACAAACACCAGCGACATGATCAACAGTCCGAAGAAGTTCTTCTATAATCAAGAACGAAACGTCGCCGTCGGCAAAAGAACAACATAGTACGCGGTTCTATTGGAAGCCATGCAAAAGGTAGTAACATTATTAAATTTGTTTTTGGGTAGTAAGAGTTTCCCAAACTTTGTAAATATTCGCATTTACAGATCTGCTTTTCCTTGACTTATTCCAACAGTTTCTTTGCGTTTATCTTTGCGTTTCTTTGCGTTCGCTGAGCAGTTGAATTAAAAACTTTCTTATTTTCCTCTTGACTTATTTTCTTATTATATTAACTTGGTTTAATAAAGTTTCAACTATTCCTCATGTTTTTGTTTCACTTAATTGGCACAAGATGATTTAACTTGAAGTTGAATTTACTTGACTTTTCTTTTTCTCTTGTGGTGTTAAAGATATTTGAAGGGTTTTTCACCCTTCGTGAAGTTCTTGCCTAGTTCTTAGTTTGTTTCTCCGTCTTCGTTGCACAAAACATGAAGAATTTACCAAAAGCATTCCATTAATTGCGATTTTTTACGTCATTTAGTTTTACTTTCATTTTAATCAAATATGTTCATTAACAAGGTTCGTCTGTGACTGTTTAAAACTCGTACCAAAAAACAAAAAACTAAACTACCACTACTAAAACTTTTTTTTCTGTATTATTAATAGTAGCTTTTTCGGTTTCAAAAAAAAATTCAGAAGTATTATTACCCAAGTGAAGAAACGATAGCCTTATAAATACAATTGCCTTTAAAACAAACACGACGTGCTTTCATTATAAAAGAATTTTTCAAAGGAGCATCTCGTTGCCTTGGGACACAATTATTTTTTTAATTATTTTCAGAACGCCAACTACATTTTTAAAAGCGGCCGTTTCTCACGAGCTGATCGGCGATTCGGTCTTTATTTATTGTTCAACTACCCTGCCCCTGGGTATTAAAAGCATCAATTTTTTTTCAATTAACTGACTCCTCATATTTCTTGTACAATGATAATTAAAGACTATCAAAAAGGCCGAGATACTAGGAAATTAAAATCTAGTTAGAAAGCAAATGTAAGTGAAGAAAATGAAAAAAAGAAAAAAAAAATAGGTAAATTAAAAATTAAAATTGTGAGAAAGAAATATAGTAGTATAATATTTAATGTTAGTGTAAATTGACAAGTTGTTCGTTGTCAATCATCACGGAAATCCAACGTGTGATTTATGTTAACATAATCGCTTCGTTTGTGGGACAGACTTTCGGTCACTTCGTGATACGCCCGCAAACTTTCAAACTCTTTCGCTGGCTTGAACGTAACCGAGTGCAGTTTTGCTTATCTGTGCGAAATCTTACCATATTCTGCTTTGCAACGCCAATTACAGCGATTACATCAGCAAATGTAGCCGCTTACATCTTTATATAGAAGAAACGTTGCGGTGATAAGATTCCGAAGAGATCTTTACATGTTGCTTCGTTAGATCTTTATTTATTACCCGCCGTTCGGACTTATAAGACGATTGTTACAGCAGGTGTTACAATAACTGGCCGATAATCGGGAAATTATCCGAGTGAAATACACCAAGAAATTCATTTTAAAATTAATTGCTATCATAGCTTTTATTCAATTATATTTATTATTTTTTTGTTATTGCAGTTTCTCGTAAATATTTTTTACGATTATCTTAAATATATTGTTAATATTTGATAACAAGTGTCTAAATAAAAATCTGGTTAAGTAGGCTACATTTAGTAATTCTGTTATGTAAATGCAATGGATAAATTATCGATCACAACCTACTTGACCAGGTTTTTACTTAGACGCTCGTTAGTTTTTAAAAACAATAGCTGGAGTATTATCGAGTAGATCAGGATCAGGATGTTAAATTTAAGTAGTCGATCTTACTTCATGTTTTCTTATGTCATTTATGAATTATGCTGTCACGCTGTTATACCTTTAAAACTATTTTTAATATGGGCAGCAAATTAAAACAAAGAGCTGTGATAGAGTTTTTGGAAAACGAAGGTTGTTAAGCTTAAAGACTTTTAAAAGTACAATATAAATCAGTGTTGATAAAAATCTCTCAAAAACTACTAATTTAAATTAAAACAAAGTTTATTTTTTCGATATATTTAAATAAAAACAAAATACTGTATTTCATTATTAACTTTGAACAAATTTTAAAAAATCATGATTTTTAAACAAAAAAATGGCTTGATCAGACGATTTAAATCGGCTACCTCCTTTTTCGTCTTACCTTCAAATTTATTAACTTATCGATGAGCCTGTATATCGTTCGCGAACTCTCGGAATCCGTTTGGAGAATATGCACAGCTCAGTGGAGACGGGTGGGGTATAATGTGATTGTCGGTAACTTAAACCTATGTATTTATAAAAGGGACGCCACCTAGCGTGAATGGTTCCAAATAGGCAAGAAAAATACGTGGTATCGCTAGGCCTACACACGGTATTTTATGTAAACCAAATCCCTTGAGCATGTGAACCAGTTTTGTTTATTTAATTTTATTTTTTTCTAAATTTTGTAAATTCTCTTCATTTCTGTATTGTCTTTTGTTTTATACTACGTCAAAAATTGCACAATCGTCAAATGTTATAAGAACATTTAGGAGGTACGAGTTTGAACCGTATCTATGATTTGCGTTGATTATTAATGTATCATTAATTGCAATATTCCCAATTATTATTTCACACCACACTAAGACATCTAACAAATGTCTTAAAATAAACCTTAATTTTAGAAAGTCCTACCAGTTTTGTTTATTTGAAGAGAATTTTTATTTTTATATTTTTTTTCTAAATTTTATCAATTTTCTTCATTTCTCAATCGTCTTCCATTGTTTTATTTTACGCCAAAAATTACAAAATTGTCAAACGCCTTAAAATATAATATATGTATTAAATAAATATTGGAGGATGTGCCTTAAGTCACTATAAAACTTATATAACAATATTTATTTATTGTTAGTCACTAATATCATGGACAATCCTTTAATATATGAATTAATTTTAGAAAATTTAACCAGTTTTATTTAATGAGCATTTTTTATTTTTATGATGTTTTTTCCTAATTTTTTTAAATTTCACGATCGTCTTTTGTTTTATTTACGTCAAAAATGGCACTGTTGTCAAATGTCTTAAAATAAATCTTAATTTTAAAAAGTCGAACCATTTTTGTTTATTTAATGAGAATTCTTTTATTTTCATGTTATTTTTTTCTCTAAATTTTATAAATTTTCTTTATTTCTCGATCGTCTTTTGTTTCATTTTAGGTCAACAATTGCACAACTGTCAAACTTAAAGTATATCTTAATTTTAGAAAGTCGAACCAGTTTTTTTCATTTATTAAGAATTTTTTAATTTTTATGTCTTGTTTTATTATACATTTTCTTTTTTATTTGTCGATCGTCTTTTCTTGTATTTTACGTCAAAAATTGCACAATTGTCAAACGTCTTAAAATTAATTGAATTAAATTAATTTTAAAAAGTCGAACCACGTGTGTTTATTTAATGAGAATTTTTTATTTTTGTTATTTTTTTCTAAATTTTATAAATTTTGTTTATTTTTCGTTTGTCTTTTGTTTTATTTTACGTCGAAAATTGTACAATTCTCAAATGTCTTAAAACGGGTATATCTTAATTTTAGAAAGTCGAATCAGTTTTGTTTATTTAATCAGAAGTTTTTTATTTTTATGTTACTCCTATTTATTTTTAAAATTTTATCAACTTTCTTATTTCTCGATCGTCTTTTGTTTTATTTTACATCCAAAATTGCACAGATGTCTTAAAACAAATCCTAATTTTATAAAGTCGAACCAGATTTGTTTATTTGAAGAGAATCTTTTTATTATCATTTTATCTTTTTTTAATTTTATAAATTTTTTTTTTGATTTACTTATCGATCGTCTTTTGTTTTACTTTACGTCAAAAATTGCACAATTATAAAACGTCCTAAAATATATCTTAATTTTAGAAAGTCGATCCAGTTCTATATATTTAATGAGACTTTTTATATTTTTATACATTTTTTTATACAATTTTCTTTATTTATTTGTAGATCGGCTTTTGTTTTATTTTACTTTTCATTGTCAAATATCTTAAAATATATCTTAATTTTAAATTTTTTTACCCAGTTTTGTTTATTTAAAATTTCTCTTTAAATTATGTTTCTTAAAAATAAAAATCGCTTGATTTAAATCAGTGATTTTAAACATGATTTTAATCAAATGATTTAAATCAACTCAACCCTGATATAAATATACAAGGTGTTTCAGAATAACTGTCCCTAACTTTCAGAGATAGAGGACATCTAATTAAGTATTTTTTTTAATAGTCATTTCCGGAAGTTCATTTTCGAGATAATTCGATGTGAAGAATGTACAAATTTGAAATAAAATCAAAACGAAAAGTAACGTTATTGTTTATTTTTGTCGACTATAATTATAATTACAGTAGCAGCTCTATAACTCGAACCTCCATAACTCGAAACTTTCTGTAAGTCGAAATTTACTGATGTCCCTGCACATTGTGTATAACTGAAATCTCGTTCTTTAACTCGAAATTTCTATAACTCGAAGCAATTTTCCGGTTCCTTGAGATTCGAGTTATGGAGCTTCGACTGTATTATTATAAAAAAAAATAAGAAATGTTCTAAGTTACTGCCGCCATTATCAATGCACAAAGTATAATTGAAGGACGGCCCCAGATTATTTCAAAAAATACGGTACACGAAAAGTTTTAATATTTTGCGCATTATCTCGAAAATAAAAAATCTGGAAATTATTTTATTAAGAAAAAAAAGCTTAATTTGATGCCACCTATCACCCCTCAAGATTAGAAATAGTTATTCTGAAACATCCTAATTAATTTTTCTCGTCCAGCTTCATTTGAGTATTCTGTTAAATAACAAATAAATAATGAATTGTTTTGTAAATTCTATTAAAGGTCTTCAATTAAAAATCGACTAAAATTTCACTAAAAACAGTTTCACAATGAGCCACGTTGTGAAACTGCTTTCGGTGTCACAATGAGCTTATTGTGAACGCAAAGTAGAAAAAATTAATTTGATTTGACACTGATGTTTTGCACTAATGTAAAAAAATATTATTTACTGTAGTTTACTCAGGATTAAATGTCAATAATGCAACCGATACAGACAATTTTTTTATTTCGCTTGATATTTTTAACGCTTTCAATAAAAAAGAGACTTAGAAAGGTTACTTTTTCCTGTTCTCAATTAATATGTCTAACACTCGACACGTTACAGGTATTCAATATTCATGAAATTATTAAAGAAAACTGTAAATATTATCATACATACTGAAAGAAAAAAATATTTAACAGTAAAATACTTTTTTCTATTTTGGTATTTTAACAACTACATTATGAAACCCATTTGGGTGTCATAAAGTAACTCATTAAAGCATCAAAAATTCTACTTTATTAGGTTGGCGAAAGCATATCCATACAGCGACATTTGTTGACATTTTACAAATTACAAAAATAACCTCCAAATCCAAATTTACTTTTGTTTGACAATAGCTGCGTTCGTTTATTTAACTCCGTTCACTCTATTTACTCTTTTCGCACTCTAAAGAGTGAGAGCGAATAAGTTTTAATACAAGTAAGAGTGAGACAAAAGCGTGAAAAGAGTAAATAGAATGAACAGAGCTGAATAAAGGAACGCAGTTAATACGTACTTGTATCTGTTGGAGTGCGTTCAGAATCTTTAGCTCCGAGAGCGTCTTGGGTGTGTAATTGCGTCTTTCTCACTCACGATTTTTTAATATGTATTTTGCGTCTCGTTCGTCCGTTTTAAAACGACTTCTGCTTACACTATTTCCATGACAACGGACGCACTTTTCACATTCCACTTGTAAGTAGGGCGATTAGAGTGCGCCCGTTGTCAAGACGCGATTACACGCCTAAGAAGTAAAGATTCTGAACGAATTCTTGAAATCTAAAATTGCAAAAATAACCTTCAAATTGACATTTGTTTTAAATTATATTAAACGTCAATCAATGCAATGCAACTTGTATGTATTTACTAAAAGCGTTTTCGATTGAGGTGCACTATATTAGAAGAGCGACGTTATAATATTAAATTTATTTAACATGTTTAGTTTTCGTTGGCAAGACGTCTTGAGGTGGATGTCTTCATGAACTTGGCTCATTGAACGACGACGACAACGCGCGCAATCTAAAACAAACTCGACATATTTGTACTAGACGTCATCTCCACCTTCTCGTTCATTCAAGAACCAGCTTGCGTTTAAACAGTCGTATAAAAAAAAAACTGTTCTTTTACGTACGCATCGGTCAGCTGACTTAACTCAAATATTTAGTTAAAGAAGATCGAGGGCGTGTATTTTGTGCGCGTGTATGCTAAGGTACTTTCATTCTAAAAGGCGAATACGAAGAAGTCTCTTACTGACAAACCGATAGAATTTAGTCTACACCTTTTACAGGAGTAATGAAAATAGAAATTAGTTTTGTAATCTTATCTTTGTTAAAAATCTATAGTAAATGATCGAGTTAAAATTAAAAACACGTTGCATTCGGCCAAATCAGCGTTTCCGAGAAAGCAACGTCTTCGTGGCTACAAGGAATTGGCCTTAACTTATGGACAGACTCAGCATATTAAATCGCTGATAGACAGCCTGTGCTACCTCAGTAGGTGTCCATAATAGAGATGGGAGTGCTGCAGGTCGGAGGTCGGCGGTAAAACAGTCTACAGCTACGATTCCAGTGATAAATCACGCTGTAAAATTAATGGTTCACAATCATTTCGCGGACGGTTGCGACATTCAGCATTATTATTAAAAGTCACTGTCGAATGGGTGGTCAAATTCCACAGCTTAAACTTATTTCTATGGACAGTGAATATTATCTGTATTAACAGAACAGCATTTGGGGGTTTTCGATTACGAGGGCGCATTTTATTATTTTAAAAGTATCTAAAAAAAAAAAGCATTTTGCATCTGATGAATAAAGCCTGAATTTTTAGGCATTTAGAGACACTGAATTAGGCAAGCGAATAGGCAATTAATAGGCACACTTTTAGGCAGTCTAAAAAAATTAGGGCTCAACAGGAGAGGACCTCTTTACAGCTTTTCCTTTTAGGGCTTTTCTATTTCTTTATGGGGTTCTACGCTAAGGGTCTTCTTTTCGTACACTATCGTATCACCCACATCAGGAATATTTAAATGGAATACCCACTCGGAAAAAGAGGCGACGATAAAGTTAAAGACGAAGCAAACATGACAATTTTGAAATTTGAAATAAGAGGGACATTTCTGTTCACGAAAAGGTTCGCGAAGATGACTCGGTGAACATTAATTAACTTTTTTGAATCCTTTTTGAATCTCTCCCTGCGGGATTGTATTATTTACATCTTCAAAACTCGAACCCCTTTTGTAATTTGCGCTCACTGGAGTAAGTTAAGTAGCCTACCCTCAAGGGATTGCAAGATGTTTTTGGACCGGCTCCGCTGCCTTGCGTGGATGAGGTTCACACGCGCTCGCTTGGCTTAATGGCCACTTATCGTAAGGAGAGTCAATATTTTGGCTAAGGTTTGACGCTTGGGCTTTGTTTTTGAGAGTACGGGACAATTAACGATTTTTAATTTTCAAAAAGCAGTTCTAATTTAAATAATAGTAATCTTCAAATGAATACGGAAGCCTAGAGAATTAAAATGGGTCTACGTTATCAATTCGTACTCACTATTAATCAATTCTGAGAGAATTTTATTATTAATTTTCGATCCCCATAATAATGCTAACAGATTTTAAATTGAAACTTCTTTTGGTGAAATCGGCTGTAATGTTGAAGGTCAGCGCACTTGGAATCGTCATTTGATTTGAATACAAATGCGTCCGACGTTTCAATTTCTTAACTTAATCGATGAGATCGGCTATAAACCGTGATCGTATAGTCTTGTAGCAATTAGCATTTAACGACCAGGCAGAATACAAAAGCAACTGTTACGTGGCACAATCCGTAAAAAAGGAACGGATTACGACATGATTGCGCTCACTCGCGAAAGAATGCGTCCAACACATGATCGAAATACAATAAGGTGAGAGAATAAGTAAGTCATTAGTAGGGTCATCAGTGGGTTGGAAAATTCGAGAAATTTAGAATATAACAAGTCAAATAAATCATAGAGGTTCTCGTACTAACGTGCTACTACATTTTCGATAGGACGGCTAGGCTAAGAGATGCTTATCTCAAGGGCCGACAAAGACGATTCCGGTCGTTTTAATAGGTGTATAAAACAAATTAGTGCTTGACTACCGGACTTTTAGTATAATTTAAATAAATATCTCTTAACAAGTAAAGTTCTTTTCTGTTATATTAAAAAAGATAAAATAAATAAATATTGACGGCGACTATTATTTTAGGAGTTTTTTTTCCTAATGTGAGACGGGTCTTTTACGCAGTATCTGGAAACTTTATTATGTACTTGTTAAAGCATGTAATTTGGTTGTTGGAATTTTTATTCCTTTTTTAATAACTTTAAGACTTTACTACACAACTATCTTGTTTAAATTGTTTATGTAGATTGGTTTGTTAGTAAGTATCAATAAGATCCGCTGCATTACATCTACATTTATGGAAAATTAGTTTAATATGGTGTTATTATACCGTCCCTTCAAATGAATTCCTGATTAAGTAAGCTGTGATTTGTTTATAAAGTTGGCGGCACGCAATTCAAGAATGAGTCATATTATTTGATAACATCACATCACATTTGCAAGGTAAACGCAAAACACTCAATTAAGTCATTTTAAAGCAACACTAAAACTTAAAGCAGATGCTGAAATTGCTGTCTTTCAGCTTGAATGCACAAACGTACCCTGCGCTTCATGTTTTCAAAGTTCAAATGCGTTTGTCAATGTTAGGGAGTTATGTTAACATGAAAACATAATTTGACAACTGTCAATGCTACAAACCTTTACGGAAAAAAGAAACACTGAAATCAGAGCCCATTTTCATTTGGATTTAATTTATTAAATTAAATAATAAATAATAAAGACCGTGGAGGAATGTAACTTGTATCAAATTGGAAACGTTAATTCCACCATGGTAAATTTGTTTTTCTTAAAATAATTTCTGTTTTATTAACATCTTAAGAGTTTGATTTATTTAAAAAAAATTATTGCTGTATATCGTCGGGATACAATTGAGTAGTGCAGTATTTCAAATTGATTAAGAACTCGTTTACTTTTCTATGTAGTAGTCATATTATGCACACATACAGCTTGTTAAAATCAATCAATTCAGTTATATTAATTTCTGTCGCAACAGATAGTTGCAAAGAAATATTTAAAATTTGCACAAAATTATCATGAAACGTTATTATGCAGGAAACGCATTGTATAGTTTTTATACTTATAAAATAATTAATTCCCGCTGGTTGAAGCATTAATTAACGCATGCCCCGTAATGATAATACACGAGTAATCGGGTATTATTATAATGTAATAATGGAAACAGTGACACTTTTAAGAATTTTTATAAGTGACACAAGAACACGTGCCCCGACACCCGCGCGATTAGCATACAAGGCCATTGTTGATTAGATGTATCATTAAAAAATTCCGCGTATTCCATAAGACGTATTTAAATGGCGCCGAGCGTCCCCCGCCGTTTACATTCCCTTTCAGTGCGCCTTAATCTGTTAATTAATCGTACCAACAATAGAGACTTCACAGCTCGCTTCTGCTTGTATAAATGTATGGTGTATGCGGCTATGCATCAGCATCGCACAAAGGCATGATGACCTCCTCAGAAGCCATGCACCTCTTTGTACGAGGGTACACGCACCTTCACAAATGAATATATTTAGAAAGGAGATTGATGGTGATAATTTTTTACATGCAGTGCATGTGCAGGCGTTACCTAATTGTATTATATAAGAGTTTCATTTGTATTTTTCTTTCCATCTCCAAGCTCCATTGACTGATTCTCACAAAATCAATAATTTTAATAACATTTATTGTAAATATGTATCTTCAATTCAAAATTACACTGTGTTAATGTAACCAACCTGAATTGTTTCTATACAGATAATATAACGAGTGTCTAAATAAAAATCTGGTCAAGTAGGTTGTGGTCGAAAATTTATCCACTGCATGTATGTCGCTTCTAAGTTCAACGGCTAACCTTTCAAGTGTAACGTCAACATTGATACTGAATTATCATTTCCTTGTTAAAAGTGATTTTGCCGTAAAAGACGTGAAAACGTGAAATTTAAAAACGTTTATTATAAAATATGCTGAATATGCCCACCCCCTTCTTGGTAACATTTAATAATTCTGTTTTTAATTCCATTAACAACATTTTGCGGTAAATCCGGAGAGTTGTTGATTTCTTGACACTTATCAAATATACGTTCTCTAAGATCGTTCAGTTCGTCGAAATAATGCCACACTTCGATTTAGACTCTAGAAATTGTTTATAATCAAAAACAATTTCTGGGAACTGGACAAGGAATTCCTCCAAACAGTCTTGAATTGAATAGGACCAGACACCGTTAATTTTGCGACCGTTTCGAAAGTAACTTTCAATCATAAATGTCTTTTCTTCAATTGAAAAGGGCATTTTTTAGTAGTTTGTGAAAAGAAAAACTATTTTTAATGCAAAATCACTTTGACGTTACACTTGAAAGCTTAGCCGTTGAACTTAGAAACGACATGCATGCAACGAAAAAATTTTCGACCACAACCTACTTGACCAGATTTTTATTTAGACACTCGTTACAAAACAATCAAATTCTATTCAGTATTTCACCTTGCGTGAACCAGCCTTTATTTTCTATTGGCCTTAAATTTCACTTTCCTAAAGCAAATTAAAATATACATCACCACATTAATAACAAAAGCTGGAATTTATCACAATCTGTAATTAATTGTAATTTTAACTGATTAATGAATTAAAGTGTGATCATTCGATTACAAAATGAAATGCAGCTTACGTTAAGTTCTTTCTATGCGTAAGAAGAACTTTCGCTTGAGCTTTTCTATACACAACAATAAAGGCCATTACCCAAATTAGTCGAGATTCGACGAACCCATTGTAAACCCGATGTGATTGATATCCTCGCTTAACAGGAGTAAATAAAATATTACGAAAGAGAAACCACGAATTATCGCGGTAGCCCGATTTCGAATGGAACCCTGATGAATGGAGGATTCCCTTTCGAATCATTAATTTCGTGTTGCGTCCGCTCTTACATAGATAAATATTTGTGATTTTTTAAAAAAAGGATCACGCTCGCTCATCATAATTTGTTTTACTGTCAGATTCGGGGTCAACGAATCTGGAAATGGAATGAAATAAAGTGTCTTTCGGTGCACGTTTGTCATGTTTTGGTTTATTGGAACGTTTACGTTATGTCACCGATGTGATATAATCGGTCCGTGTATTTAATGGTTCCAAGAGTGAAATTTAACATTTCTTGAAGGGGCGAAGATATTTCAATGTATCGATAGGAAATCTCGAAACTTAAAAGCTACAAGGATGTTAAAAGGACGTTCAAGGCATATAAGCAGAGCCGGCCACAAAGGGGGTACACTGGGTGCGACGCAGGGACCCCCCCCATCAGATCCGTAAATGGATAACCTAGTGCTTGTGGTAAAATTCTACTTAACGCTCCATCTTTTTCTCAAATACATATATACAAATTTTTCAAAATACAAATTATATATTCCACAAAAACATACCTAAATATACATATACAGAGTATTTAAAAAAATATGTTTGGATATTTTACCCCAATAAAAACACTTTTAATACACATAGGTCCGAAAATCGACCGTTTCCGAGATATGGAATAATGGAATACATATTGCAGTGATATTTACCTATGTCCAGAAATTTATTCATCGTATGCTGTTTCCAACAAACTTCGCATCTTATAAAACTTTATAAAAATGCAACGTTCTTCATGCAACATATCCCAAAAATACGAAGCAAGTTTCTTCATAACAACATTCCCAAAAATACAACTTTATTTAAAGTTGGTTCTTGTCTGATGAAATTTGTATCACAAAATCTTTTAGCCGGACACTAAATCGCGCACTATACACTTAACGTTTCATCGTCGTTCGACAGCTTCGTCAGAAGTGAAAAACATTTTTCAGATTTAGTGTCCTGTTAAAAGATTTTGCGATACAAAAATACAACGTTTCACAAGTTGAAACATTCTTTAAAATTACAACATTCTACGAGAGGCGTTCTGCAAGATGCAACATTCGTCCAGATGCAATGTTCTTCGGGATGAAACATCTTACAAGATGGAGCGTACTTCAGGATGCAGCGTTCTATAAATTAAAAATTTATTATAATTCAAATATTTATTATGTTATGTTACGTAGGTTATTATGTTATTAAGAATGTTAATTAATTTAAGGTATTATTGAAATGTTAATAGAATACTTACTTAGTTTAACCTTAAGATTGAAATATATTATAAGTTAACTGTCAGATTGACGTTTTGGGTGAAAGAAATGTTAAATTGATTGAAGTATTTATAAATAAAATGGAGGAGTTGATCACCAAAGAGAATAAACAAACCGAGGTGTAATGGAGAGGAAATGCACACAAAACGAGAATCTTTCAATAGCAACCAGACTATAAACATTAAAAAAAATGTTGTTCTTATAATTTAATTGATAATATAACTTTAAAAATTTCCCTTTCATTCATTATCAGAAATTTGTCCAGGGATGTCTCACAGCGTAACGCTAAAGTAAGTTTTTTTTTTAAGGAAATTCTTTTGGTTTTAAAAACACATTACATATAACACATCTTGTCACTCATCAATCATTTGAACTATCAACACACATCTACAAAGAATCCTCATTATTATAGAAGAGTTATTGTTTGTTTCGCAATTGGGCGTAACAGGTTGCAACACTTGGCAAATACGACTCTATCTATAATAATAAAAATTCTAATACAACATCACACTACATCTAAACGTTACAAAATTTTAAAGTATCATAGGAATTTTATTCGTTTTCTTGTATTATGATTTACAACAAACCTCCAGCTGAAATTAAAGTCTTAATGTATGACGGTTTAAAATGACGCTGAAAGAAATTCTTATTGAAAAGTGTTATTATACGTTGTCAGAATTTAGAAATGACTAATACTGTATTATGTGTATCGTATAATTATATTATATACATACATTGTGACGTACCTACATCATGTAAATTGATCAAAGGTAAAATAAATTATTATTATTATTATTGTTTGTTTCGCGATTGGGCGTGACAGGTAGCAACACTTGGCAAATACGAAATTACCTATGTTTCTTTAGAATTTTAGACATACATTCCAAAATTAAACAATTAAATTACTCACCAATTTATCTTCAAAAGAATTTTCTTCAAAATTATAATAAATAAGTGGATTGCAATTGACATTGAGAGTACTGTCACTTTGACATTATAAAATAGAATTCATACCAGACTACTCGACTATATAATTGTGTAGTGGATGTGGTGTAAAGATTAGAGTAAAAGAGAAAATAGACAATTTCAATACTTACCACATCAGAAAGGAAAGTAACACTACAGTATGTACTTGCTTGCCGAAGCATTTTTAAAGACATTGGATGTGTTCTGCTAAACTCAGCGCTGTAACGCTTTTGTAAGCAGCCGAAAAATAAAATTAGTTCAGGTTATTCACGAGAAAATTCCAGACTTAAATGTTAATATAAACAATCTCCGGCGATAAGGGGCCAAGCGACAAACTTTACTCAAAATTCTGATTCTCCTTACGATAAGTGGTCTTTAAGATATGTTAAAGAAAAGACCCTGAGCGCGTGAAAACCTCACCCACACAAGATAGCGGAGCGTCGGGTTTTGAAAATGTAAACAATACGTTCCATAGGGAGAAGAATCAAAAAAATTAATTAATCCTTCATCGAGTCATTTTTGCGAACGGTCGCGTTTCCAATTTTAACATTCACATTCATGTAAATTTTATAAGTGTTCGCCGAAACCTTTTTGTAAACAGAAGTGTCCCCCTTATTATTTTATATCTTTGTTCAAATTCAAAAACTGTCATTTTTGCTTCTTCTTTAACTTTATCGTCGCCTGTCAAATAAGTACGCCGCAGGCCGCAGCACAACCATTTTCCTTTATCTTTGCCTCTTTTTGCGAGTGGGTATTTCAAGTTAAATATTCCTGGTGGTAGTTCCTGATAAAAGAAACCACTTTGATTATGTATATAATTTTCAGTGTAGCAACACTTGCACTTTTATTACCAATTAAATAAAGACCGTCGTTATTTAGAGAACTGTCAATCAGCAGGAATAAAATAAATAGTTCATTAGAAATGAAAATAATTGCACTTGTTGAAAGTAATTGTATTTGAAATGAGTTTAAAGCTGATTACCCGGTGGTCTTGTAGTAAAGTGCAGCAACCACTAAGTAGTAAACAATTTTTCTTCGGTAACTTTTATGACATGACCTCAGGTAATTGATGGTTATGGGGGGTCAATGCTCTTGAGGAAAACAATATCCTCTTACTCCCGTTCGTCACACCGAATTTTTTCCTGACATGCCTGATCTCTCCCATATTATTTAAATACCGTAGCTCGGCTGTCTGTGCCGACACGCTCAATTAGAAGCGGAACTCTTGGGGTGTATAAGCTCTAAGTTTGTTTCCGCGACATCGATTTCAAATGCCCCCTGGTCGAATGGTAGCCGCCAATATCATAGGTGTTTCGCCGGCCGGACGTAAAGCAAAGGATATCAGGCGATTTATCTCGAATTAATGCGCGCATAAATCGAACTTGAACTTAATATTTCAGGGTACGCCGTGGGTACGACGTGTATTCTTTCGCGGGGCTGTGATAGAACGTCGGTGTCAATGACGTAATTGATGGAAATGTTTAAACATGCATTGAACCCGGATGTGTGTGTACACGGCGAGCCGTTGTGAACTATATGTATTATTGAATGAAATTTATGGACGTATCCTCCTGAAATATATAATACAATATTTCAATTCGTGTTAACACCAACTATAAATCTCTGCTATGTTTTCTTTTGTAAAAAAGCCAATTTCTCCGCTACACTTAAACCCAGCAAAGCAGAAAATACACACGTGACCTTTTGCACTTTAACTTACATACTGAAAGCTGGAGCTATATAAAAAAATTGACGATATATTGATATAGTTGAAAATACACGTTTGCAGTATTTACTTACTCAGCCTAAAACTGATCATTGTAGACATTTCATCTTAATAATATTATACTGGGTGATGGTCTTACTAATTGAATTAATTAACATCATCCGAGGAAAGTTTGAAATGTTCAAACCCTGAGTTCTTCCTTCAGATGCTTGAACAAAAAGAAGTCGCAGGGCGTTAGAATATGTAGAGCCACAGGTTGGGTGTTGTCACTTGGTGAGTCTACATAGCTTTCGATAATGGCTTGAACTCTGCGAAGCCGTTGTCGTACAACAGCATGGTTCTCTATGAATTTGGATGTTTCTCCCTAATGGTCCGTTTCGGAATTTGGATCCTTCCGTAAACCTCTCCATGAATTGTGGACCCTAGTTCCATACTTTCAATATGCAGAATACCTTCGCAGTCCCAAAAACAGTCGCCATCAACTTTCCAGAAGACAACTGAGCTTTCGCCTTCTTTGGAAGTGGAGAGCACTTATGAATCCATTGCATCGACTCTTCCTTCGTTGGAGGATCCCAATAGAACACCCGAGTCTCGTCGCCTGTGACAATTCGCGAAAAATAACTCTTCTGGCTCTCTAATGGCCGATTTCTTCACCATGTTTAACCTATGGTTGATTTATCTAACAGTTGGAATGTGACGTACAACTGGCCGTACACATACATGTGTCACATTCGAACTGACAGATAAATTTAACCTCAACATAAGGCGATGAAGAAATCGGGCATAATGCGATCAAATGTTTTTGTACAAATTTCTTGCTGCTGTTTCTGCTCTGGTGTAAGGAGTTTGGGAATCCATCGTGCAGAAACTTTTTTTATTTCCAAATATTCGTGTACAATCTTGTAAATTGTAGTCGGATACTCCAGCTTCTGAGGTCCATTCGTCGATCTGCAAATATCCAACGAGACTAATAGTTTCCTCATCTGGGGTCATCTTGAATTGAGTTGCGGCCCCATCGAAACCAAAATTTCACTTGAAAATAACGTGACCAGTCATTGCCATCATTATTTTTGTTTTTTCCGAGTATGGGATCTAAGAAACATAATATCTGTTGATTTTTGTGTTTTTTTTACATATCTATCACCCTAAAGAAGAACGATGGGTCGAGTATACATCTGTGATTTAGCTTTGCTATGGTTTCAGATATTTTAGATTCTTCATTTTGTGCTATATTACATTCTCTATTTTTTCGAACATTGCTTTAATACGTCGATAGCCTTTCCAATTGCCCCATTCCTTCTAGAGTCTTCAAAATATTATCTTTTTCAATTGAAGAAAGTGTAGAGGAAGAAGTCCATCTGTGCTTCGCAGAATAACATCTAGCAGAATGAAATGGAAAGACGATCCTAAAGAAGGAATAAATTGAAACACAATCGATATATCAATACATAGTACTATACAAAAACAGAAAACAGAGTAAGAGAATAAAATGAAGGATTTAAAAACGTTAAAGCAAAATAAGAGACTAAAACAAACAAGTATGTTGGTCTATTATTTTATTATCGAAATTGGTTCTTAGATGTTTATTTCTTTTCCTTCCATATCACATTGTAGTTACTTCAAAGCGTTTCTGTTTATTTTTTTCTTCTGGCCTGGCTTCTAGTATTAAAGTTTGTACACGTCCTTGTATTTCCTTTCTTGTATTATGTATGTCTACCGTGCTCCAATTTCATGATAAGAGTGCTTGTTTGGATTATTTCATTGTGTGTTCTTTCCTTCATTTTGAAATTTTTTTCGTGATGAACATTTTCTCTTTTTTCGTCTCGACCGATTTCCGCTTTTGCCATTTTCAAGAGCCTTTTGAAGTTTTCCTTGTTCTTTGTTTCTTTTTTTTTGTCGTTTTAAACAACAGAATGAAATCCATGAAGACGCAAGAATTTAATCTTCATTTTTTTGGTATAATGATTCTTATTCTTAAAAAAAAGTCGTATATTCTTCATGCTTTCTCCATTGGTATAGTTTCTTCTGATTCTTTTGTATTTCCTGTCGATCTTTGCCATTTTCTCAGTCAGCTGTTTTACCTCTTTCGCTTGTGCAGTGAACGGATATAAAAAGCTTCAAGGCATTCTTCACTGAGAAGGAAATACTTATTTATCAAGTGACGTAAGCATTAAGCGAATTTCACCTCCACTTGACAAAATAGTGCAAAGTATAATGTATTGTTGTTATATTTGAATTTTTTTCTGAAAGTAGGTACAATGCGAGACGATAAGCGACGATAATCATGATTTAATTAAAATGCGTGTTTCAAAAACAAACTCTCTCATTGTTTCTATTAACTACCTAACAAGTGACTGATGGAACAAACTTTGTTTTGCTGTAATATCTAACGTAGGAATTGGGGACCATTCAGAAATAACCAATATTCAATAAGAAATTTATTTGGCTGATGCAAAGGTCTTTGTTAAACAGAAGTAAATTTGCTTCATCTGTTAGTAAGCAGGGATGAGCAAATAAACTTACTTTACTTTCTTGTGTATTGTTATAATTTGGGCTGTGGATCAAACATGAACGTCGATTCTTACTTCGCATCATTGAATTGACGTCTCAACAAATATTGACTGTCAAACAACAAATAATTTGTTGTTTACGTATTTAATGTTTTATTGCAATTTCAAACAATAATTAGTTAAAAATGTCTGACACCATTACAATAATTGTTGGATACCCATTAATATCTAATATAAGGATGGGGGACCATTCAGAAATCATCACTATTCCATAAGATTTTTTCGTGACTGATGCAAAGGTCTCTGTTAAAAAGAATGAAATTTGTTCAAACCAATAGGCCGACGGGCGAAGGGATAAACTTATTTTGGTTTGTTGTAATATCGAATGTAAGGATCGGGGACCGTTCAGAAATAACCATCACCCCATAAGAAATTTTTGACTGATCCAAAGGTATTTGTTAAAAAGAAGTAAATTTGCTCCACCAATAGGACGACGGACGAAGACATGAATAATGAAACTTATTTTGTTTTGTTGTAATATCTAGTATAAGGATTGGGGACCTTTCAGAAATCATTAATATTCCATAAGAAATTTTTTGAACAGATGCAAAGGCTTGAAGAGAACTTTGTTAAAAAGAATGAAACTTGCTCCGCCAATAGTAAGAAAGGATGAGCAATGAAACTTACTTTGTCTTGTTTGTTGTAATATCTAATATGAGGATCGGGGACCGTTCAGAAATAACTAAAATCTTTCGACAATTAAGGCCTCATGAAAAAAAAGACAAGATTCCTGAAACTGATACTTTGTTGCTGTAGCATCAAATATCGAGGAATTTCATTTGAATATTTTTATAAAGATACCATGTCCAAATTTATTTTGTGTTTTGTAAGAAGTTTTTTTTTTTTGCACACATACAATCACGTTTTACAATCCAATTGTTTCCGACAAATTCGTGTCAACGAAAACACCAATTCTCGTTCCTATTATGTCTTCGTGAATTATTACACTTCATGCGGCTTCTTATCCTTGATCTTGGCGAGCCGCTGTAATTTAAGTGTTGTTTCTCGATGATTATCGGTTGCACATTCGAAAATTTCGTTTCTCTCTTTCCTCTCTCTCTTCTCTTCTTGATTTTCAAATCTTAATGTGCACGTACCGTTAAATCGGGGATCCGGTAATATAATAGTTGTTCTTATATTCAGGTCGAAGGTGAGATAATAGGCAGCTGTGTCCTAATTTTACGAGTGCGTGATTCCTTTGTGGTTTAAATATTGATCGGTAATTCGCATGTACGTGATGAATTCTTTATTGTCTTGAAAAATAACTGCATTTACCTACATGCAAGATCCAGATACTTCGCGACAATAATTTTTAGTTTCACATCGAAAAATGTCCACATGGAAAATTGCACGAAAAAAGCTCACACAGGCTGCTATCACCAATTACGCTATCATTAATGTTAATTATTGAAGGTTTGTACTTAATTAACAAAATATAGACGATAGCAGGCACTTGAAGAAGATCGTAGAAGATGCTGACGAAACCGGTAGGTAAAGAAAAATAAAAAAGTAATTTTATTTTATTCTGATTGTATTCTAAGTTACAAAATACATCTAATTATGGATAGCAACAGTTATTTAGATTCGTATAGTAAGTAAGTATACCTATGTGAAAAAGCGGGTCTTTCAGATTACCTATCTTGTTTTGTATTTTTTATCCGTTGTAATAATTATGCGTATCCTTTCTTGGATGCTGGATGCGTTTGGGTCGATTACAAATTACTTTTCACCTCTCCAGATGGCGCACGCTATAATTAAGCCCCGGCTTGGCGTTGGCTTCTCGCATTGTTTTTCTTAATTTTTTAATGATAGTGTAATTTGCATATAATCCGGCGATAAACTGGCCTCGTCCGGGGGCGGGCCATATCACGTATAATTTATCAGTTTATTTTGAACGTTGACACCCGTTCTTCTGCAACTGTTTATAAGCAGTAGAATACGTTCGGGAGGGACATGGCTCGCGGCGGACCACTTCTAAGAACGAATCGTTTTCGGGCCCCGCATAACCGCTGCAGACGAGATATGTTACATATTTTGCTGATCCACGCACTCGCAAATTATTATTCATTTTGCCTCGGGCTCGTTTGAATGAATCCAGCGCGATTACAGCTTACCAAATTGCAAAATTTAAATAGCAATTCATACAGGGCTGTATATTGATATAATTTTTTTTTTCATTTCAAGTTCTGTTTCATTTATTTATTTATTTTTTGGCGAGGAACCGTGCACCTGTTGATAATTGAATGAATCTCTTGAACCACAAGGCTTGAGAGTTGATTTGATATTTTGCTTTTCTTTATTTCTCTTACGACGGTCGGTGATTTTGTTGTAATAGTCTAGAAAGAATCCGGAAAAAAGAAAATAACACTGCGACTTTAAGTTCTTGAATTTATGAACGAAACAAGTACAGTAGAGGAAAACAATTCTAGTTATTTGTTTACGTAATTTCTGTTTAATCCTGAGAATTATATTTAAACGTTCAGGGATCCTTAAATCAAATCAACTGCATCCTGAGTAGACTTGGTGTTTCAATCTTGTAAAATTGATGCTATTATTTAATTTCTTTCTTACATTTTTTGGTCGAAATAACTTTACAAATCCTTTTTCTTTAATTATGAACTCCTCTGTTGAAAACATATTCCATCAGTTTTCTCTTTTCTTAAATTTGACAAAATTACTCAAATTTTTCTGTTTGTTGAAAATTGTTAACATTCAACATTTATGGTCACTTTTTTTCGTTAGATTCTTTGAAAAATATGATTTTGATAAAAATACCGCGATCCTAAGATATCGAGAACATAATATAATATGCGTAATAAGCAATATATTGATAGAAATTTCAAAATTCCGGATACTTTCTAGACGGTCTATATATTAAATATTCCTTATCGAATGAAATTTTCATATAAAATTTGTAAGAGTAACTAACGTATGTTTGACTGACTTAATTAAATATCATAATTGAGGAAGTTACGTGAGATATTTAAGAAAATCCATAGATATCTGCAGTCAACGTTAAGTGATGCGTTTATTAAATTTTTAAAATATTGACATGAAACCTAATTTTGTAAATGTAACATAAATTTAACACAAAAACTGAAAATATAAAAGTACAATTTAATGCAAAGCGTAATTTCTATTTAAAAAAAATAATAATAATTTAGATTTTTTTCCTTTATCTTATTTCGTCTGTCTTTGGTGATTAATCCGGCTTTAGAAAATATTCGCTCTGAAGGCACTGATGTGGCAGGAATACACAAATATTTACTAGCGAGCTGATTTAAATTCGGAAATAATCCGGAGTTCTTGGTCCAAAAAATAAGGGGATTAGTTTGTCTTGTTTCGTATGGTAACTCAATGTATTGTTTTAACGTCAAACTGGAGTTTGTTGTCAGTGAAAATTTTTCTGTTATATTTTGAATCTTCTGATCAATATTCATCCAAAAAATTACAGTTGTTCCGGGATGCTGATGTGAATCTTCTGGAGGTCTAGTTATTGTAGAAGTAGAAACATCTATACCTGTTGCTTATCGATAGGGTTACCGATAGTGCTATCGATAGTTTCCTATCGATAGTCCCCTACCGATAGGACTATCGATAGTACTATCGATAGTAAATATTATCGATAGTAAATATTATCGATAGTAAATATTATCGATAGTAAATACTATCGATAGCACTATCGATACTAAGCACTATCGATAGGCCCATCACTACATCAGAGTGCTCATTTTACAGAAACGAATAATTCGTATTATGTTCGATGTAATCGTACATTCACGATCCTCATGTCGATCCTACTTTACCCACTATCGAATTCTAACTGTCACAGGCTTATATGTTTACAAAATTCTTCTTTTTTCTGTCTATACTATCAGCCTCTCGGACTAAATTTACTGTATTTTGCCTTTCATGGCTAACCTTTATCTAAAATTTTAAAAATCATACGGTATATTTAACACTAGAGGGCCTGGACAGTTAAAACGAAAGTAAAAATCTGAGTTGAAGTGGCGCCATCTGACGGTCACCCCATAGAAGTAACAGTTATTTTCTGATAACGAGTGGTCGTCAGATGGCAGTATTATAATTTAATCAAATATGAGTTATAGGGTTGGTTGTCAGATCTGATGTCGCTAGCGAAACTGATTGCGCGTCAAAAATGAAATCAGAAATTTCAAGTTTCAAGTAGGGCGATACTTTTTCGCTAAGAAATTGGTCAGAAACAAACTGGTTCTAGTTAATGTGTTGTAGTGAGTCTAAGGAACGTTGAACCTCATTCAGAAATTTAAGATTGCAGAAATTAGTTTCATAACATGGTCGAAATATAAGTGTTCGCAACAAACGCAATTTTTCTGAAATCGAAGAAATGCGTAGAAATGTTTTAAAGAAAACTGTTATGAAGTTCCGTTTAACAATTTAAACTTAACAATAAATTGTACTACGTATAAGAACTTGTACAGAATTTATTAAGCCAATTTGACATTTATTTCCTGAAAAACAATTATATTTATATTTGTTTTGCATCTTTTATTTACTTTCGCTGTAAAATTGTTAAAAAAGAAAATGTATTTATAGCTAGTAGAGGAACTTGCTATGTATTTTTAAGCAGTTTCATCTGCATACGTTTGAATTCAAATAAATAGAGGTTGAAGATAAAATAGCGGCTGTATAAATTATAAAAAGTAGAGGTCCCAACACAGATCACTATGGAATACACGAACAATGCTGATTTCGAACCATGCAGATGCACTTTGTGTCTATGACCTTTCATACTTGTCACAGGACACTTTTATTTTTAAAGGCACACAATTTCAAGGTAGTGTAAGTTAAGTCATTTTTATTTATTAGTGCACTGAACTAATTAAAATTAATTCTAAATTGTAGATTATTTGGTTTAAGGCGTAATAGCAAAATTTGACGTTCTTTTTACTTGCCAACAAAAAATATAGGGTGTTCCATTAAAAAAATAAAACTACACATGTACAAGTAATTTCTTATATCACCAAAACCAACTACAATTCTGATTAAAAATAGTTCAGTTTTGAACGATTTCGTAGCTTCGACAATAACGTTAAGTCAGTAATAGTGCGGCAGTAACTTTGATAGTCGTATTTCAGGTTCAGTTGTCTTGCAATCTGACGAAGCCAATTTACATAATACGATCTAAAGATATCTGAATCATACTTCCGCATCTTAAGATGAGCTTTTTGCGGAGCTTACGAACGAGAACCGTGAATTGCGCTCGGTAATTACAACAAATGTGGATGGTATAATTAATATCAATGAGCACTGTGCGTGTCCAATAAAAACACAGAACTGCTGTCCATAGAAGATAATTTAATTAGTAGTTTTGTACAGCTCGCATGTCACAGGAGGCGTCCGCAATTGCGAATATTAACGGCGGGACGTATCAATTAACGTCGGTGAAGTGTTACCCGATATGCTCAACGTAATTACGGAAAACAAAACGCACCGGCGGAGCTGTTCACTTTGCGATCTGTCTGCGTATATTTTATTACGCGGAAAATTTTATGTTGCGTTTCCTTTACACGTACGACATACAAGCGATATGCAAATGGGAGAGAAATTGAAAGAAAAAATGAGCGCACGCTAATGAATATTCATTCGGAGATATTATTATTATTTGTATATAAATCGTTGGATAGCCTTGATCTTTAAACAGCAGAGTAATCGATCTTTTTCTTGTTATTGAAAATACTTGGAGAAAAAAAGAAATCACAACAATATGCAGTTATTATTCTTCGACTGATAAAGACACGCCCTACCTCTTCATGTAAATAACTAACCTAGGTAATTTGTTATATAAAAATTGTATACGCAACTGGTAATTATACGTAATTAACAATTGATTAAAATTGTTTTCATTAAGATTAAGTTTTGATGTTGTCATTCTTGATAAAGGGAGTGGCTTAATTTGAAAGGGAAAATTTAATAAATACAAATTCTAATTAAATAAAAACCAATAGAAATTTTAACTCTATTTATCCATAATAAACGAAGAAGAATTTATGAATAAATCAATTAAATTAATGCTTCGTACAACATGTATACAGGCTGTCCCATAAATAAGGGGCCATACGGCAGCAGTGGATACGTGACCGTAAGTATATAAAAACTTTTTTCCCCTAACAAAATTACGAAAACGGCAACCCGATCCCTATTGTACCGCAAGGCGAAAGCTTTCAGTGAATCGCAAAGGTTAATTAGTTCATTTGTGACATTGTGTTGATGTAGAAGCACTTATCGCAGCATGTTTACGACAAGAGAATATGCGGATATGTTTCTAATATATAATAATAATAATAATAATAATCCAGGGCGCAGTACACGTGAAACTGGCGTGCCACGTGCCACGTACTGTATTCTGAGAGAAAATATGTTACATCCCTATCATGTGCAACGTGTGCAACACTTGATAGAAGAGGATTACCATTGGCAGTGGATGGAACTACAAGAACTAGCAGCAGCAAACTTTAGTGCAAGCAAATTTTCGTCGCCATATGGACGTCAACACATTTCGAACACTTGCTGTAAACATCGCGATTAGTAAAGACATAATGATCGGAGACCAAAGATCCCAGTAATACGTGTCATTATGTTGAGCAGGTTAGTTTTATTATCGTTTTACATCACGTCTATGAGCCAATGACGCATAGAATTTATAAGCAAACAGGACCGTTTTCTCCGAAAATTTTCAAAAACATTTTCATTTACATTCGCGGACCCTGTATGTATCATTGTGTTGGCCCCTGCATTGAGACCCCTTATTTATTGTATTAACTTTTCTGCACTTTTTTGAATCTTGATCGATAAACAGGCAATTTAATTTAAGTCTGATAATGCCCGGGTACCTCGTTTCTGACAGCTTGAAGATGAAAGTCAAAGTGTTTGCACACATTCCGCACTAAATAAAGTCATTTAATGTTAATTATTTATACTTTCTACTCGACATCCTGATACAAACTCGGTCTGAATTCTACGGTTTTATCGCGCGACCTGACATTAAAAGCGTCCAATAATTTATAAGCTTAATACTCAAGTGGAGAACTCTTAGCTCAGCTCTACACGTGAAGACACGCTCGCGGTATTGCTTGAAGAAGCACACAAGTTTTCTGTCTGTTTTAATCCTAAAGCAGGAAAGGCAAGCGTAGCCTCTTTTGCATGTACACTTCGAGTATTTACGTATCCTCCCTTAATTTATAGCTTGAAGAAAATAGGCGATTGGATTTTGTACTTCCAGCACCTCCAGGAGCATATCAATATGTATGAAGGCGGCGCAGGAATTCGAAACGCTTGAACGTGATGCAGTTGTAAATTTTTAAAATCCGCTACACCCACTGAGTGTACTTTTATATGTCTTTTTTTTTTAAATTAATAATAATCTTTATTTGCATTTCTTCGCTGCTAGTGTAAAACTTTCTACTTGCTTTCGTTTCAGACAAGATCAAGTTTACTGATTTTTCTTATAGTAATTTATAAAAATATTGCTTATATTCATACAGTAATTAAAAAAAAAATGCTTTTCAGATGAAATTATATAGGATGTCTCAAAAATAATGCCCTATTTAGGAAGTGGAAAGAAATCGAAATGAAAGAATGATAAAAAAGTTTCGATGTGATGAATGGATTATTCCGGAAAAAACAATCAACTAAGTTGATTATTATTTAAGACAAAGTGAATCGTAATAGTCATATCCGTATCGAGTTCTCAAATTTAAACGTAACAGTACAAACATACACACAATCGGCGGAGATAAAGACATTGTGTACAGATTCTTGCATTAACTAGTAGAAGCATGTCTGATACATCTTCACGTGTGTCACTAATCGTTGTAATTCAATTGGATAAAGAAACGGCATTCCATACAGGGTTTTTCTTTAAAATATTTTGCACCCTACCTTGAGGGTTTAATAGAGCAGCTAGATAAAAACATTAAATACGAAAGTTGAAGGGTTTTGTATGTATTCTCTTTCCGAGTTTTTACAAAAAACAGAAGCTGATCGCACAGTGGATATGAACCTTTAAAAAATCAAGGCCGTCTTGAACAAAATGCTTAAAAAACCTCTAAATCACTGTTTAATAGCGTTTTCGATTGACTGCTCCAAAGCATATCAGAACATCTCCACTCCGTATTATTAGATGAGGTTGAAATAAGATGAGATGTGCTCTGGAGCAGTCAATCGAAAACGCTATTAGTTCGCAAATATTTCACAAAGGGCTCACCGAATAACTCGCAAAGGGTTTATCCGAATATCTCATACTTTTCTTCTGTTTTTGGACCATCTAACACATGCTCATTAATTCAGTCACAACACTGTAATAATTATTTGGTAATAAACTACATGTCGAATAAGCAGATTGAGAATGCAATTTTTTTTGTTAAGTCTTGTAAAGAATCATTATTACTACCACTTATGATACTGTTCAATAAATCTTTTTCTGAAGGAATATTTCCTTCTGCATGGAAAATCGCACATGTGATTTCTGTTTGTAAAAGTGGTAGCAGATGTGAAGTATCTACTTAACAGGTCTATTTCTTTATTGAGTACGGCAGTAAAAATTTTCGAAGCTGTGATTACGAACGAATTATTTTTTATGTGTAAACGTATTCTCCCCGTTGAACAGCATGGTTTCTTCCGTGGTCATTCTGTGACTACTAATTTACTTCCATTTATTCAATGTCTTTCTGACACTATGGATAGTGGTTACCAGTTGGACTCCGTGTGCACCGACTTCACCAAAGCATTTGATAAAGTTTACCATCCTACATTAATAATAAAACTGGAGAATCTAGGTGTGCATGGGAGACTACATGATTCAATGCGTCAAGACCAATGGTGCAACATCTGATTCAGTGTGTATTGACACAAGGTTCGCACTTGGGACCTTTACTTTATTTATACCTTATTTATACCTTATTTATTAGTAATCAGTAGTTGTTTTATGCTGATGATTTAAAAAAATTTAAGATAATCTCTTGTCTGGATGATTGCACCCAACTGCAAAGTGATTTGCGCAATAGACTGGTCTTGAATGTTGCTAAATGTTTATATATTACATTTTCACGTTCTACAAAGTTTATAAAATACAGCTACAATAGACTCATTAAAAGATGTCAATTCGTTAAAGATTTAGGGATATTTTTGTACAGCAAACTGTTGTTTGATAAGCATATTGAAAGTCATGGTGGGGCAGGCTGTCTGCGAAATTTGGGATTTATTTTTTGAGTAAACGAAGCCTTCAGAGATATTAATTGTATCATAATTCTTTAGTGCGTAGTCGTCTTGAATTTGTTTCGATTGTATGGAATCCAATTTACAATCCCTACATCACTAGAATTGAGAATGTCCAGAAAAAAATTATTAATCACTTAAATTATAAATTTCGTAGATGTATTATAATACGTTATGAAAATAACATTCGTCATTATAA
Organism: Dorcus parallelipipedus; assembly: GCA_958336345.1. Lineage (NCBI taxonomy): Eukaryota > Metazoa > Arthropoda > Insecta > Coleoptera > Lucanidae > Dorcus > Dorcus parallelipipedus. Next base: position 37,286,738 of record OY284482.1, read on the forward strand.
TATGTCACAGTTAAATTCTCGTAGGAAGTTGTATTATTTAACTTTTCTTTACAAGCTCCTTAATGACACCATTGACAGTGAAGAAGTTTTGTTCAAGTTAAATGTTAATGTTCTTGTATATTCAATACGGCAGCCGAATATGTTCTATTGTCGCACATATGGAACTACATAATTATGCTACAACTCACTTACGTTAGGTACTTCTCTCATATCGACCTCTTTAATATTAATTTTAAAAAAGTAAAAAGATTAGGAGCTTTGGTTTTCAAATAGTTCAGCATTACGTATTTTACGTTAATCAATTATTGTTTTACTGTGTTAATCAAGATATTCGATTTCCTTCCCGTTGGATTTATGTTATTCATGTTATATTAAGTTGTCTCTTTTTTCTCTTCCATTTAACTGCTGAAGATAATTCATTAATTTGATGTAATAATTGAAACTTAGTTTGTATAATTAGGCATTGTTTTAGTTCGTTAATTAAGTTTTCTATGATATGTATGAGCCACTCTTGGGTCTGTTGAGTGGCCTTTGTATTAAAATAAAAAATAAATAAAATCTCATAAAGGGCTGATCCCAATATCTCACAAAGGGCTCATCCAAATATCAACATATATGTTATTCTACTTTGCGTTCACAATGAATTCATTGTGACACCAAAAACAGTTTCGCAATGAAACTCATTGTGAAACTGTTTTTGGGGAAATTTTAGCCAATTTTTAATTGAAAATATTTAATAGATTTTACAAAATAATTCATTATTTATTTGTTATTTAACAGAATACTCACAATGAAGCTGGATAAGAAGAATTGATAACTTGTCAATGTGATTTTTGTTTAAAACGAAGTGTTGTCAGTGCATTACAACTAAAATTCTCCGTATACTAAGGAGATCCAATTTTTGACAGTATTTTTCATATTTTTGTTCAATAAGTGACGCAAAGTAGAAAAAATAGTATATTTTACACGTTTCACACTTCGCTTCGCTTCGCTCGTCGTACCCCAACCCCACTCGTGTTACAATAAGCCTTCTTGTGAAACTTGTAAAATAATATACTATTTTGAAATCAGGAAAAAATTATCTTCCATCATAGCAAACAATAGGATGTTCCTTTAAAAAAAAAAAACAAAAACTCCACTTTGCGATGCGTATTTCTTGATTCTTGTGGATCCCTACAACTTTTGCATTTAAAGTTTTCCTTAACTCTTAAAATAAAACCTTTATGTGGTGTGCAAAATATTAAAAAAAAAAACTATACGTAATAAATTCTTATTTTCCTAATATAATTTGAGGATAGAATAAATGTTTCCAGGTAGGTAACACTCTGTATATCAAAATTAAAAAAGCAACGAAAACTTTGTAATGTTACATGATTTTAAATTTAAGCTTAGGCAGACAGAACGTTTGAGTTTTATCGAAAGAAGCAGTCTTTTATGTATTATACTTGGGTCATTTCTCGTACACAACACGTAATAATTCGAAAACTACTGAAAATAAGTTAAGATGTTATATCATTTTCATACATAAATTTGGTGTGTAACTTAATAAAGAACCCTGTATAGATAAAAAAAATAAGTAGAATGCGAATCTGCACAACTTTTGTTAACAATTTTTTTTTGTGAAATATGCATATATAAAATGCCATTTTCTTATTTCCTCTCAACTTTGGGACATCCTGTATAATACGTTTCTAATTAATGAGCAAGACTACATTAATCCCAGAAACAAATGTAAAATAGCGTCTGTTTGGTTTGATATTTTCTGCAATTAAACTTAATTTACTACACAAAATGACAGCAATTAATAACATTTAATTATACTAGTTTATTTACTCTGCATTTGCATACGTGTAAATACATGTTTTATTCTAAGAAATATAGTGCGGGTAAGCGAACGTATTAACAGAATCAGGAAATGCATTTTCTTTCAAAGTTACAATAAATTAAAATGAATCAGTAGGTAACATATTTCGAAAATAATAATAACTTATTCTTTGTCTTCTTATCGACTGTTCAGTAACTGTACATCTCTGTAAGTACGTGGGATCAAACAGTATATCACTGGTATGCATTTATTTACATTTCCTATTTCAAGTCGACATGATGATGATGATGATGTGCATCATAGTTGAAGGTATTGTGCTAGTGGAGGTGCAGAGGCTGAATGAATTATGTTGAATTGTATGGAAGATAAAACAACTAATGAAGCAAAGCAACATAACGTAAAATATAACGGAAAATTCGATTGTTGTTTTCTACGAACAGTACTATCAATTAGCAGTATATGGTAACGTTAATTTTCCGGATCCCAAACAAAATATGCGCAGGAATTATTTAAGTATTGTATACAGAATCGGAAATTTGGTTTTGATTCGGTTCGCAGAGAAGTAATTGATGAGGCAAGCCGTGGCATCGAAAACTAGTTTTCTAAAATAGTCTCTTTATTTTTCTAGTGCGTTCCCTGTCGCACGCATTACAACAGGATGTCAAGTTGAACATCTACCGAATCTGTATGTTTGTGTCTAAAGCTATCATACGAAAAGAATTAATTGATTGCCTTTTGCTAAAATAAACATGAGGCAACTGATAATTTGAAACGTTGTGGTATTACGACTTTTCGGATTGTTCACGATGAAAGTTAGTTTCGAATAAAAAAATCCAGTATTCCAAGGAAACAATTGAATAGACACGCATCGAAAGTTGTGCGCCTCGAGGTCGAAACGCCGACATTCTTGCGCAATATCGATAATTATCCAAGAAAAGCCACACCCGCACCTGATAAATACAGGTTCCATCTTCTGTTATCTGCCTTTCAGACGAATCGTCTAGAAGCAACCTCACCCAAGCCCAAGCCCTTCCATTTTATAGAGCTGTCTCTTGCAAATATCAATGTCGAAATGACATACGGACCTGCCGAGTGCACGGACTTTATTAGTGGCGTTTCTATGAAGTCACGTATAAGCGAAATCACAACATTGAAGGCGATGTCTGCTAATTCACGGCGCGGCGTAACAGGCGTATAAGGAAAAGATACACAGCGTGATAAATAATACGTTGTACGTCTTCGAAGCGAAGGTCATGTTTACATGTGTATCTGTGTGAAAATATGTTAATGGCTATGCCCATTTATGCGCGTCCGCTTTACGTATTACTTATTTGAAATAAAATTTATTGCGGTATTTACTTGTAATATGCACATAGATGGAATGGAAATATAGAAAGCTATACCTAACTAAAAGTAGATCTTATTCAACCCCTTCCTTCCACCAATGTTGCATCAAACGAATTACCACCGCCATCATAAATTAGATAATTAGAACATTTCATTTCTTAGTATTTACTGTAAATTTGATGCAGATAATATGCAGAAGAGTGATTGTTTGGCTGTACCAAACATGAAACGCAGAGTCATATATCTTCTTCACTCGGGAGGGGTCATTAGCAGAGATTATTTACGGAATGCATGGTTGATTGAAAATTCCAAGCCGTTGGTAATCATTTAATTTATTTGCGTTATCATCGTTACGTTCAACTGCTTCGATATCGGCTCCGTCCTTTGAGTTGAAAACCTACCAAATCGCTTAACATTAAATTTTTTAAACGACCTATCCACTCACATAACATAATCTCCTCCCCTTTTGAACCCACAGCTCAAATCCAGTTTATAAAAAAGATTTATCTCTATTTTTTATCCACTGTTTTATAACCAGTTTTACGTCTTCCGATGAATCAAATCTCATCAACCTTTTCAACTTTTTCCAATGGGTCAAATAAGACTAGAAGCTGGACGGGGCATAACTGGCCATCCGAGTTTCTGGATTGCAGCAAACGGGCGTGGGGTCTTGCATTGTCATGGTTAGACAATGTTATGCACATTATTATTTGGTCTTTCCTTTCTGAAGGCTTCCTTAAGTTTTTTCAACGACAGTGTGTATCGCTAATTGTTTATAGTCTTGCCCCAGTTCAAGATATTTTATTTTATTTTATTTTCTTGGATGGGGTGTGACACCATTTCCTTGATTGATCTCTTGGTTTATGGATCATACGTAGATACCCATATTTCATAGGTTCCTTTAAATTCCATTAGGAAACTGGCCTTCAATCAAATAAATGCAGAATGGTTTTAAAGGTCCATTTTCGAGTTTTAAAGAATGTTCTATAACACTCCATCATTTGATCAGTTAAATCGACGCCTCCCATCTTTTCATTGTAGGCCTTGACAACCTTTGGACAGTAGACATCCACATGTTTCTTTGTTGACTTGTCCCATCTTTGAACAGTGGCCTGACGCTCTATCCCAAAAGCAGTGGAGGCCATTAGAATAGATTTATTGTCCATCCATTTTGTAATGCATATTGAGTTATTATTGCTGACTCGATGTTCGGATTCACCTCTCTTCATATTTTTATCGAGTTTGAAGGTACCATTGCGAGATAAATAATTGGTATGGTTGCTTTGTAAAGTTCGTGTGGAAAATCTGCCGTACCAAATATTTAGGTATCTCGCAATAGTACATCCTTTTACTTAGCTATTCATGACAGTTCTCGTGCCTTCTATTTTAAGCTCGTTTAATTTCTGTAGTAACGGTATCGTAGAAAATATAACGATCAAGCTATTGGCAGGTATTGTTTTCACAAGAGTTATTACAATTGAAGCTCCTAAGCCTAATTCTTTATTTTATGAGGATGTTGTTGAACCTTGATAGATTTCGAAATCCAGAACTAAACCATCAGACGTAGTTAGCATAAAATGTTTCAGACCTTCGGGTCTTGGTTTATCTTTAACGTATTGCCTTAAACTACACCTACCCGCAAAGGGAGCCATTTGTTCAAAGATCGAAAATGCTCCATTAGCAGGCCTTTCTAATTCTCTGTATCTATTTCTTATTAAATCAATAACTGACTGTACTTTCCTCAAACGATTTTCCTTCCGAGTTGCTTCAGGAACTTCAAGGACATCAATTACAAGGAAATTTACATACCATAGGTAAAATCTAACCCTGGGCATTGCCTCTGCTATTAATGACAGTTTATATTTTGCATTCCAACAATAATGAATACGCGGATATTTCAAGCAACCCATGATGGGCATACATGCCAAAAAATATTTTTATTTCTTGAACATTCGTTGCTGGTTTCAGTTCTCTTAAATTTCCTCTCGAATAGTAACGAGCAGCGAGATTTGCACCTAGTTCGAAGAAATCATCCCCTAAGTATCTACTGAAATAACCCCATGTGTTAAAACCTCATTCAACTGGTTAATATCGTCAGTTGGCCCTCCCTGGTTTACTGTTAGAATTCTGTTTTTTCCACGAAATTTTGTTAGAAGAATTTGGACCTGGTGAATTCTGCCTTCTTTTGCAGATTCACTTTCACTATGGGATTCGTTTGAGACTAACAAGGCAGTAGTTCTAGTTTCAGGTTCAGGTTCCCAAGTATCATCATCGTCGTTGTCAAATTCAAAATCGGATCGTATTTCATCTAACAGATTCATCCAGATTACTTTACTTTTTAATTCTGCAATAAGTAGTAGTCTTCAAATATTTTCTGAAAAAGTCATCTTTCAACACATACCCTCAACGGTCACAATCACGACACGCATTCAAATATGTCGCATGGAAACGTAATCTCCAAATAATTGCAACAATTTATTAATGAATATGTAAGCTCAATCCTTTACAAACAATACTACGCAAAGATGTTAATAATAAACAACGTTTTGATAAATACTCACTCCTGTTGGTCATTGCAAACTGCGAGACACAAATTACGCCACTTTCGCACGTACTGATCAAATTATTTTTACGAATTCAAAGTGAAATAACTGGCCACATCATGCGTAGTGGAACACTCACAATCACGTGATACAAGAGGAAACAACATAAAATCATATTTTGAACCTTATAACATCTATAAAATGGACACTCACAATTGTGACTACAGGGAACGTAAGGGTTAGAATATCCAAGGTCATGTATAATTTTTTCCACAATATTGTGTCCACATCCCGAAGTATTAACAATATTTTGAACCGTCATACGTCGACTTTTAGGAATTATTGAATCCATGCTTACACTGTTGATGGTGTACAGTTTTCTCACGAAAACAAGCAGCATCTCATCATTTGTTTCCAGCTGATAAACATAGTAGGAATAGAACACAGGGTGTTTACTAAACACGTGACAAAAATTAAGGGCTATTTTAAGATTTTTGTGTCCTTCGATGATTTTTACTTGGTTTCCAAGATACTGGGCGATAAAAGCTTTTCGAAAAGAAACAGTACACTATTACATTCAAGATTGTTAATTACAAAAATTACTGAAAATGACCACCATCAGCGAGCGGTGCACCCAAGATGGAGGGGCACTGGGGCACGTGCCCCTAGTGGTACTAGTAGTTTTTTATTTCTCAGTTACTGTTATCCCCCATACCTTTGTATACAAAACATAAGTATACTGTTGCCTCCTCAGGATTAAGTACTGGATGTGCCACTGCCACCAGCAAGGATGTATGCATCCAATCTTTTCCTCATTCACTGTCGAACTTGTTCAAAAACACAAGGGCTGTTTTTTATTGCATTACATCCATCAATTATCCTAATTTTTAAATCTTTTTCTTATGCCTGTGGAGTAGTGTGCATTAATGTCTTCAAAGGGCACCATCGTTTTATTCAGGCTACATTAAATTTTTTTAAATATCCAAACATTTATCGTCATTATTATCATTTATCAGGACACAAAAATCTTAAAGTAGCCCCTTTAATTTTTGCCGTTCAGTAAACATGTTGTAGCCGAAAGACAGATTTATTAAAAAAAAATGATTATGATACTATTTGAACTCGTTAAGTACGTAAATGTTTAAACTTAGTATATAGAAAGGCACCAAAGAACAATTCTCGAGTATTAAGAAATATTAGAGGTTCCTGCTGCTTTGTTATCGAAACGCCCATTAGAAGCGCATATTTTGACACTTTATACTGACAGCGTACGTAATAAAGGCATGCACGTTAATTTATTTTTATTCTTTTTATAGAGAAGTAAGTCCGCCGTGAGCGTATGCAAATTACTGAGGAGCGGCGCTCGAATGGAAATAATAAATTTCGAAAAAATAATGTGATATAAATTAAACCGTTGCATAAGATACTCTGATGGTCTTCGAAATAAATCAATTCATTCCTTCTTACTTTTCGAAACATTTCGTAGATGTTAAAATATGTATTAAAGTATCAAGTTACATTGCACGTCAAATGTTTATTATTACGAGTTTTTAGCTACAGAGTGTTTATAACTTTCGTGTCTTATTTAAGTAGTTCAAAAGAAAGAAGAATTGATAAATAATATGAAAGATTAATGGAGGCAGCAGAAAGATCTCTTTTATGCCAATTAAGACAAGAAAAAAATTATTCAGAAATCTTAAAAGTTTAGAGAACAAGAGAACAAAGCAAGTTCAAAAGAAACGATGATCACGAATAGAAATAGAAGGTTTTGCAGTACAACAAGCGGTCAAAAAATGACACGTTTGATGAAGCAATTTTTTGTGCAAATTTATTGACATTTAATTCAAACAATGTCTTATTCAGAAGCTCACATTTTATCAGTTATGGCCAACTGTAAACGGTTTTGTTTTGGAACACAGTTTAGAAGAGTTCATTTTTTTGACTCAAATCGAGCCCCATTTAATTAAATAACCTACCATAGTGCATTGATTCATTACAATAACAGTAAATGATTGGTATAATTGTGGTAATACAGAGTCGTACTCTGAAGAAGAAAATAAAAAACAAAATAAAGAAAATAATAAATCAGAGAGAGAGGTAACTTTTGCGGTGGTAACGGTTCATGTAACTAAAGTAAAAATTTCTGCTTGGGAATAATTACAATAGCTCGAGAGGTAATAAATATAATTCAGTAGTAAATCACATAAATCGAAAAACTACCAGCAAGCGCAGACACAACGCGACATTTACCATTAAAGCGCAACGTGATTGGGGGAAAAACGAACAAACGAACGCCTGGCTTATGCATAAAATATCGGCCGCTCGCAGAAAACTTGCAAATATTAAAGGTTCTTGTTGCAATATATGTATTTACGGCGTGCAAGAACAAGCTTATATGGCTTTAATGGCGAAATGTATTAGAAAGCCCGAGCTTTATCCGTCGCGAGACAGCAGGAGCCCGCGTGTTTAACGAAACACCGCCGTTTTTAAATTAAAAACATAAATAAAATGATATATGCACGTGTCGCTGAAAAACTTTCTAACGGCGGCAAATTACAAACGTTCAAGTTTTATTTCCACATAATTATCGATTTGGACGTTAACGTTTATGATTTCGCGTAACAAGAAAAAAAAAGGAATCAGTTCTGTTCGTAAGGAGAGCGACGTCCTTTTCGGTGAACTTTTACTTTTACCCCGTTACCCGTTTTTCTAGTTCTTCGTGTTCGCTTACGACGACGTAAATGTGTGTGGATGGTACGCGTACCACACACACTCGGTATATTGAACCTTAATTAACATTACGATAAAATATTCATGGGACCGCATGGGATCTTGTTTGATTAAATGCACATACATTTGTTGCTTACGTTTTAAATAGAACTAGAGGACCAAATAAATATTAAAGCTCGAAATTTTCTATAAATAAATATTAGCTGATTATATTTTTTTATTACGTGAACTATTGTGATTGAAACTAAGCTATTAAAATTACTTATTATCTTCATGTAATGTTAATAAATGTATGTACAAACATGAGAGAAATTCGCGAAAACCGATTGAAAGATTGAACCACGTAATGAACAATACTCTAAAGATGTATTTTAATGTGGTATGATCCACTATGTTCCAAACTTTGGAACTTTGGAATCCAAAGTTTGGAACTTCACTGTATTATTGTGCATCATTCTGTAAGGACAAAACATAGAACATATACTTAGGAACAGTAATTGGAAAAGTTGGCAGCCGAAATTAATGATAAAATAGAGAAGAGTGGAATATTATAGTCACCCAAGTTTTGTATCGGTTTTATGATCTTGCTATAAAAAATTCTTCAAAGAGACCGGCACTGCGGTGTCTGTGTCTCCTCTCTGTCGCTTTTTTTTTATAGCAAGACCATAAAACCGGTACCAAACTGGGACGACTATATATGTATAACACAATGAGAACCACATTTTTGAAGAAAAAAAGAAATTACGAAATTAGTTAATGGAAATTAAAAATCAGAGATGTAGTGGCGCCATCTAACGGCAATTCCATAGAAGTTAGAGTGACTTCCTGATAACTGTAGATGGCAGTATTAAAATTTAGTTAAATACAACTTATACGGTTGGTCGCTAGATGTCGCTAGCGAAACTGGTTGCGCGTCCACAATGAAATTTGAAATTTCAAGTTTTAAGTACAGTCGTGTTCAAAAAAGTGTCGTACAGAATTTGTACTGAGTACAGTATGTGCGTTCATGAAGTTAAAAAATTGTTGTACAAGTTGTTTTATTACATATACGGTTTCTGGCAATAATAATATCATTGAACACAAAAATAGAAAAACGAACTGCCGCTCAAAAGCAAAGATATTTAAAACGCACCTTTTTGAACACAACTGTACATAGTGCGATATTTTTCCGATAAGAAATTGGTCAGAAACAAACTGGTCCTAGTTAAGGCGTTGTAAGTTGTAAGATAAAGTAAGTAATGTCTGTTGAGTATCGTCCAGGAATTTAAAATTTCTGAAATTAGTTTCATAATTTGTTCATAATAAGTGTTCGTAACAAAGGCGAGTATGAATGTGAGAAATACCATTTAAGCCCGGTCTTTTCATCTCCTAATAAACTGACTAAGTAGTTTCCCGGCGAAAAATTACCATAGAAACAATTCATAAAATCAAACAACCATTCAGAAAAATCGAGTTATTCGCCGAATAACTTTAATAGGCAGATGGAAAGACCGGGCCAAAGTTCGAAGAAGTGTTTAATGGTAACTACAGACCGACTAACAAAATGTTGCCAACATGTTTGATATCGGTGTTGCTGACATGTATCCCGTCAACTAGCATCAACCATCAAATTGATGGATACTCGTCAACATCGGGCGACATGACATAAAAAATTCTGTTGACGGTTGCTTGTATCCGTGTTCTCAATTTCAAATGGAAAACACCGCTCAGTGTAGACGATGTTGTCAACAAGTTGCGTGAACCACCGTAGTGAGGTTTAATTTCAATTTCAGGTTTCCATTATAGAAATGCGGAACGAGCTACCATCGCATCGTTCAAAATAAATTGGACATTAAGTTAAGACATTTTTTAAAACTCTCTGCCACCATCTTCTTTTTCTCGTTTTTGGGCATGGGCAGTTATTATAATGAAAGCAGCACTAACACCAGCAGCAATGTCCACTTTTACTTCACAGCTGAGTTTGATTTGGACGCGCAACTGGTTTTGGTTTGGACACTATTGACATCCTGTTTCCAGATACAAGTTGCTGTGGTGCCAACATCCGTCAACAACATTTTGTTGGTCTTTAAAGAAAAGAAGAAATGTTTCTAACCTATGTTGTGAAATTCCCTTTCATAAAATAAATTTAACAATGGGCGTGTTTCTTATTCAGCGTTTTGCTGTGGTGGATGTAAACAGCGATTTAAAAGACTGAATAGAAATCCATCTCTGTTAGATTATAATCAATTTAGGCGATGTAAGAGTGTAGTGATAACTCGTCACAAAATTCCTACACAATATAAATCGATTGTAATTTAACAGAGGTGGATTTTTATTCAATTTTTTAAATCACTATCTACATCCACCACATCAAAATGCTGAATAAAAAAACACGCCCAATTATACTGGCTACAACTCGGGCTACAATGACTTGTACAGAATTTATGATGTCAATTTTACCTTTATTTATTTATTTAATTTCCTGAAAAAAAAATTATATTCGTTCTATGCCTTTCCATGTAAAATACTTAAAAAGGAAAATGTATTTTTTATAGCTAGAGAGGAACCTGCCGTGTATTTTTAAGCAGAGATTAAAACCAGGTTATTTCTGTAGCGTTGTCGTAAGATGGCGCGCCTGCGTTTGATTATTATAATTAAAATTAGAGGGAAATACACTGACCGTCCGTTTTTCTTTTCCTTTTCTCTGAGATTGAAGATGGTAGCGAAACATGGACTCTCACAAATGACTTTTCTGAGAAAAATACAAGGAAGGATATAATTAGAAACGAGGTAGGTATTTAGGGAATAACTGCATAAATATCAAGCCGGTGGCACGAACAATACAAAAAAAACAACGAGGAGGGCTGGTTCACATAAACAGACTGCCAAAATGAGTGACTTATAAGATTACACACGCAAAGGTAGAAAAACTTAAGGGTTAAGTAAGTGAATAAGACATTTATTGTGTACAAAATCTGGATATTTCTATAACATTGGTTTCACAAATCAATATATTGATTAAACCATTATTTTTGTAAAAAAAAGTGGACAAATAAAACAAGGAGTTGACAAAATTATTAATCCCAAGCTCCTTTCCATAAACTCCTCGAAAATATAATACCAATTGAAGCGTGGTATTCCCAAAGGGTCTATGTGCCAAATTTTGCTAAATTTATATTTTTCCATAAAAGGGATCTACGAGGGCGGGTTGATACGTTCGCGTTTTCGCTGCTAGGGGTCCTAGCACATGTAAACAAACATAACATAGAAATATCACAACTCTTTAGAAGTCTTAGATCACAGTTTCATGAAAATTCTTCTTCAATTTGAAAATGGAGAAAGAAGAGGTAGGCTAATCAAATATTTTAATTTGGCAGGTTTAACGCCGATCGAAATAAAAAGTAAAATGGCTTCCACGTTGGGCGACTCTTCGCAAAAGGGTAAACGAGTTTAAACGAGGCGGCACGAACATCAAAGACGCACCACGTTCTGGAGTTCCGAAAACAGCTACCAATGAAGAAATTGTCGAAAAAGTAAAGAAAATTGTTCTTTCAGATCGACGATTGAAGTTGCTAGAGAAAGCTGAGGCTACAGGTATCTCAAAAGAATGGACACACCATATCTTGCACGAAATCTTGGGCAAGATGGGTGCCGCGTTTGCTGACACCAATGCAAGAACGAAATCGTGTGACAACTTCAAAACAATGTCTAGAGCTCATTCGGCAAAATCCGGATTTCTGGAGACGTTTAATCACCGTGGATGAAACTTGGCTTTTCCATTACACGCCAGAAACTAAACAGCAATCGATGCAGTGGACAATAATAGGCGAGTCAGCCCCAAAAAGTGCGAAAATTGTGCCATCGGCCGGAAAAGTTATGGCCCCTGTTTTCTGGGATTCAAAAGGAGGATTTTATCTACAGAAAAGAAAAACGGTAACCGGGGCTTATTATGCTCAACTACTGGATAAGCTGAGCGAACACATTCGCGAGAAACGGCCTGGCCTTCAGTGTAAAAGATCCGGAGCAGATAGTGAAGCGATCTTCTGCACGGAACACTTTTTTGAGGGCCTTAACAAAAATCATTACAGTGAGGGCATTAAAGGTTTGGAAAAGCGTCTGACCAAGTGTATCGAGTTGCAAGGACGTTACGTTGAAAAGTGAAATGTAATTTCCCATCAATACCGACGTTTTAGTGTCGAAATCGCGAACTTATCATCCCGCCCTCGTATGTGCCTTGCTGGTCACATTAGAAAAGGTTCTAAGTGACTATCTGATGTGGAAATATTTTATATAATTATACTCTCTCGCGTGCCTTCAACAACACGGAGGATCATTTTCCTTAATTTTCTAGGAATTAGGTTTTTGGCACTTAGACCCTTTGGGAATACCATGCTTCAATTATTCCCCTTAATCACCCGCCAATCTCTAAATCATTTAACTACTCACAAAGTTGTTAATATAATTTAGAATAAAAAGCATTATGTAAGAAAGCTATAAGGCTTGTTCGGGTTCCCGTGAGGGCAGATCCAGAACCATCAGGAGCATGCGCATAACAAGAAAACTGCGCATGCTCCTGGACGTTCTGGGACGGTTCTAGGACTGTCCTGGCGAGAATTCGAACAAGCTTATAGTTAGCAAAATGTAAAAGGTAATAAACGTATGTAGGGGGGTCTCCATATTTAAAATAGTAACATTCATCATCGGGTTAATATCAGAAGTAAGAAAACAGGACGCGAAAAGCCTTTCAAACCTGTTAAAACTGTTTTACTAAGCAAGTGAATTGATTCCTTTTTGTTTTTGTTTTTGAAGTATGTATAGTAGTACTTTACTAACGATGTAATGTGGTGCACATAAATTATGGAACTCAGTCTATCTGCACGACCAAAAAAAGAATACAAAAGAAGAAAAAATATAAACGAAGCAACAAGAAGCTCGTATTGTTTGTAGGCACCTGATTATTCTGATAAAACAAAGGTCTTTATGTGGGAGGAGTTGAGGCAGCACATTCACTTATGTAAATGTGGCAAGCGCTCGGAGTAGCGATGTGGAGCACTGTGTTAACGGACACTGTCGGCTCGATCCTATGTTAGTCACGATGCGGTTCCGCTCGAATTCGTCTTCTAAAATAGTAATAATAATAACGATTTATAATTAATGAAGAACCCGAGTTTTGCATCTTATCACTGATACCTTCATCGTCGGCTGTGGTAGTCACGAGACTAACATTTCCCGTGAACTTTCTAAACTTACATCTCGTGCGCCCTTCTTCACTTAACACGAGCGTTAATGCTCGAACACGATTGTAACATGCTAAACGGTCGCATTAATGTGTACAATCGACTTTCACGTGTTTCGGATTTACATTCCCGTCGTTACAGTTTGATATTTCAGCGCAATTTGCATTGCTGAGATCGCGGGAAAACGCAGTCACGATCAATTATATCAAAGGGGAAATTCTGATAAGTTTCGAATACCTACTTATACACGGCCATCAGCAAGAGTTTCCACTTAACTCGATAAACACAGTTACAACAAAGTGTTTATTAGTCAGTCGCTCCGCTCGATCGTTAAAGTTTCATTTTCAAGGACTGTAATTGAAATAGAAACGGACTGTCAGTCTGAGTGTGCGATTTGTTTTCACTTTCTCGATCTATCACTTAAGTTAAAAAAACCTGAACAAACAAAAAAGCTGCATCGAGGATATTCATCATCGACCTACAGATTTCACACCTACATTTCAAAATAAACCGGTCAGAGCTAAAACACAATCTTTGTGGTGTCCAGATTGGTATGCAAATAAAAAGCTGAAGGTATTTGTTCCCCTGAGGAACCGATTCCATTTGAAAGCGTTTAATTTTAGAACTGTCACTCCACAAAATTATTTATCTATTAATTATAAATTTACATTAACATTACTCATAAATAAATATATAGTTTTTCATCATTAATTTATAAAATTTTACGTAATTCAGTTGCAATGTATCAAAAGCTTTAAAATACATGAATTACTTATTTGAGAAATTCAATAAGTCCATTTTTGTAAACTGAGTTTCTGTCAATCTTCTTTTCAATTATATTTTGGCTAGTCATAAAAAAAAACTTTGAAATAAACCACATGAATGTTCCTCAATAAATTACGGTTGCAGAAAGCGCACCTTGAAAAGATTCAGACAGTTTTTTTTTTTGAAAAATCTAGACAGTTTCATTCAATTATTTCAAAATTATGGCTACAGGACTTGTCGGGTTTCTCAAATAATAAAACGTTAGCTCAATTTAGACGTTGCGATGTTTCTTACAAATAATATTTTCACAGCGCAATTTTACGTATATGTCAATGAGAAGAATAATTACATACTACACGTTGACACTTTGTAAAATTGCGTTGTGAAAAAAATATTTGTAAGAAAAATCACAACGTCTAAATTGAGCTTAAGAAAACTCGCAACGTCTAAACTGAACTTTACTAATGTTAGTTTCTGATTAAGCAGGAGGTTTCGTAAATTCTATTTTAAAAGACATTCAAAATTTTTATTTTAAGAATAATTACAAAATAAACAAGGGATAGCACAACCAAATTAATATTAGGATGCAGACAACATTTATTTGAGAGTGTGCTCTCGCGAATGATTTGGCAATATTTGTCAAAACCGAAAAAGTGTTGCAAAAGAATATTAACATATGGAACGAAAAACTGAAGAGAGCAGATATGATAATAATAATGTAGAAAAAACTAAGATGATGGTAACCTCAAGGAAACCAAATAAAACAAACCTGCACAAAAATGCTTTGAAAGAAGAAATTATGGCTAGAATTCAATCAACAGCAAAACTATAATAATAGCATTCGCTATTGTAAGTATTTATCGTACAGTGCAAAAAAAAAACCGATCTACCAGCCACGAATCATGGGCCATAACAAAAGGACAAGAAAGTAAACTAACAGTGATGGAAATGAAGTAATTAAAGAGAGTAGAAGGGATCTCAAAAGTAGATAGAATAAGAAGTGAAACTGTAAGAAGAAAACCACTGAAAAAGATAATGGAGGAGAAACAACTACAATGGCTTGGGCATTTTTTTCGAAAGACCAATATGAGCTACTCGTATATGGGAAACTAAAACGGAAGGTAAGAGGTTCAGAGGAAGACCGCAGAAAACCTAGAAGAACACAATGGAAGCATATAGAAGATATAGAAGCAAAAATGCTAACAATGAATCGAGTCAGGAGTATGACACGAGACAGGAAAATATGGTTAAGTGTAACAAAAGAACATCGATGAAGAATGACGAAAGAAGGATTAAACATCGCAACACCCAATAGTTAATAGAATCTATCAAAAATAGGAAAGCTTTGAATATGCAAAGTAGATCAACGCTTGGAATGTGCCAAAACAAACACTAGAAGAATGGAATGATTCACTTGGAAAGGTATACGAGGTGACCATAAGACTAAACAACTTTATGTCAGCTTCGTTCCTGTTTAACAAACACATTTGAACAAAAAGCGTCCTTTTTGGGAGCCCTAGGAGAATTGGATGTTTCATCTTCGGAAGAAGAGGAAGAGGTATCCATTACCCCAAGGGAAGCATAACAGACAAATAACATAAATACACGTATTCATATTGTAAACTCTTATAATTCATGATTCATCATTGACAAGCAATTGGGGGTATTACTCACTGGGATTTCTTATATGTATAAGCGGCATTGGTTACTCAGGAATGATAAAGGTAGAAACTTCTAGATTTCTTGATGGTATGAATGAATTCGTTGTGAGATTTAATTGCTGAATCTTATGGCCTTTCATCGAAACAACTTGATGACCTCCTCAGAAAGTTGCAAGACGCACAAAAATTGAATAATACTTTGGACTCAGTTATCACACAGAACCATAGTCCATACAATCGTTTCACTGGCGCTAGTTTCGCGTTCTAAAAACTATTTTTTTCGTCGTCACTTCTGGCGGAGTAGTTTGCGCAGTAGTTTGCAGCACGCGGATTGGAAGTTTTGTTTACATTTGTCACATGCTTCGAGTGCGAGAGGTTTCCGCCAATGTAAAATCGAATCCTGGCGGAATGCGCAGTAGGTACCGACGCGAAGTGAAACGACTGTATAAACTGTGACAGAACTACAATAGTTATTACACTAGGGCAACACTGCGTAGGTATATTTTCTCTTCTATTTAACATCCGGGAACATAAATGAAACACATGTAGAAATGGGTTACATAGGTAGATGCTACAAAAGGGCCTTTGGGGATCCAGAAGTTGGAAGGAAAGTGCGGGAGCTAATTGCAGAGCAAGACGTAAATATAACGTGTTGAGAAGGTGACCATAGATGAACTTGTGCATTTACGTGATGAGGGCATGGAAGGATGTTCTGATTCTAGAAATGTCCTTTTTTCCTTGTATTGATGGAGGTAGGCTTTCTTTCCAGCAAAAAGAAACAAGCACTCTCTTCTACAACAGATTTGACGGTCAAAATACCAAACAAAGAAGTTAAGCTCACTTTTAAGCGCATGTTAAAAAAGAATGATATCGAATAAATATAAATATAAAAAAAGACCTGTAAACATAGATTCAATTTCAATCCATTAAGGAAACAGAAGCTGCTAAACGTTTGCCCTGTAGGCTATAGGTCTTATTGTGTGCTTAGTTTACATTGTAAGATAACTTCTACTCGCACAACTAATATTTTCGTAATGGATGAAAATCGAAGTTACGACTTTTCTAAAAACTTTCAGGAAGCAAATTGAAGAGTGGAAATACCAAACGTGCTAAGTACCAAACTCTTTGAATTAAGGAATGACTGCCTTTCTAACAAGGAACCTTTAGGCAC
Organism: Dorcus parallelipipedus; assembly: GCA_958336345.1. NCBI lineage: Eukaryota > Metazoa > Arthropoda > Insecta > Coleoptera > Lucanidae > Dorcus > Dorcus parallelipipedus. Next base: position 37,303,996 of record OY284482.1, read on the forward strand.
ATACACTAAACGCTTTCTGTTAAGCTCTTCTAATACTTACAGAAGGTTACATAGTATATTTGCAGAACATTTACTTACCTTGACGGTGACACCATTTTTAGAATTGTCAAAAAGTGGTACTTAGTGGGTTTGGTATTTCCACCCTTCAATTGATCCACGTGTAAATTGTGTTTCAAAGCTGTGAATTCTCAAGTTGTATTTTTCATTTTTAGTCTCGACGAAAGTAAATGTTATGAATAAATAAATTTCAAGTTCATGCTATCAGTTATCATAAAAGGATTCTGAAAACGTTCAAGTTTTTTTTTGGATCGCCGTGCTCATAACATCCATTTATTGTAGACTTTATGAGACTGGCAGTTTTTAAAATCTGTTTACAGCGTTTGGATTCAAGATTGTGTAAACTGTAAAAGGAAAAAAATAATATTTCCCTTTTTGTTATTAACTTTCCATAGCCAGAAAAGTTTTTTTTTTTTATATCGTCGATCTAAAGTGGAGAATCGAATCTTTAAAAAAACATTTACAACTGCTGCTTACAGAGTCACTAGTGGCAAAGTTTCTACCTTATAAAATTTTATTATACTTTAGCGTGTTTGGATTGAAACAAACGATCTAACAATATTATCCTGTGCCATCGATTTAAATTAACTGTCTTTATAATTAGATGCACGAGAGGAGTTTCTTTTTTATAACGCAATAAATTCAATCCCAATCTAAGGCAAGGAATTATTTACCTGTCGAAATATTTATTTACAACCAATAACGACGAAACAAAAATTGGGTTCTCGTGTTACGTGGGCACAAACACAAGTCGATGCGGATCTTGAACGCGATTTCACAATGTCGCCCCGACAAGCAAAGGATCTTCGCCGCTAATTAGTAGCGGCTTCATTACAACGGTATGCTCTAGAAAAAAAAAACTTCATAATTTCAAATCTCACGGGCGTATTTTATGCTCGATTTGTTGGTAATGCTTGCGGTGAGCCGTGATTGGGAGCATAATTAAGTATAATGAGTTTGATCGGCGTTCTCGTTTTGCGTGCGCGGTAAAAATTATTTCTGTAATAAAATAAAACGCATTCGCCGGCGATTTGCTTGTTTCGATCTAATTTCTATTATTCCTTAGGCCACGTAATAATTGACGTTTCGTAAAGAATGTATGTATGTATGTGCGCCTGTTTTGAAAACAGGATATATGCATTTACAGTTAAATTCATTTTTCTGGGCTTCATTTCCTCTTATTAACAACAAAATTTTAATATCATTGTTCCTGTATGTTAGTAATATATATAATACATTAATCAAAATATATAATATAAATCAATTCTGCCACCATTAGTGGTCTAAATTGTCTAGATTTTGTAAAAACTAAAGAAAATTGCCGTTAGCGAATGGAATAGCTTTTTCATAGTTTCAAAGTAATGCCGAAACTTTTCTACTTGTAAGGATTGTAAAAAAATGCACCTTCCATAAGCAACTTTAGTTGCGCATCATAATGCGATGTTATCATGTCAGGCCAGAAAACACAATTGTCATCTGATTGTCATATAACTTATAACAATATGCTACCGGACCTTTATTCTTTGTTTAGAACGGGGTCTAATCTCAAGTTATTAAAGTACTTCTTACACACTCAAAAACCAAATCATAACAGGACGATGGAAAATAAAGTATTTACACAAATTAATAACGAAACAATGTGAATAACCTTTCTAGCGACAGACATAGTATGTATACAATAATTGCAATTACTTACTCCCAGGGGCAACAACGTTTGCAACAATTAATAATATTTATGTGTACGTGGAAAACAGATATGTGTAATAACAAAGAATTATGAACGCAATTAAATCGAAATGCCGCAAAATAATCTCTGGGGAAAATGCTATAATTAAAATGCGTTTTAATGATCGCAATTTTAATAAGCGCGTGCATAAAACGCGCAGTTTGTATCGCATCATCGGAGGCCGTGCGAGTTGGCCACGCTTTGCCCGCAGTCACCACAATGAATTGCTCATTTTTAATTTATCGTGCAATCAGCCGGCGCGAGCTTATTTATTATCATTATCTTTGATTTGATTCAAGGCGCCTTGCCTTGCCTGGTCACATAACTCGCACACATTTTCCCATCAAAAAACCCGCGTTCGGAAACTGCTATGTTATTTCGTCGATTTTTGCACCCCTCTAATTTATTAGCTTAGCTTCAGCGATGTACTATCGCGGTACTCCTCGTTTTGTGGCCGCTCCGTAGACGAACAGAAATTATAATTTAATTTTTCTCGTGGCTAGATATTAAAGTGGCTTCGAAACGAGGCTAATTATACGGTAAACTAAATATTTTAATAGCATTAGCCCTTATCTACATCTACACACAGGTACGCATTATAAAAACTTCCTTCCACACCTTCTAAGCTACGGGCTATATTAAAATTTTTATTGTTGTCACCTCATTTTACGTCCCACTCAACACTAAAGCGACACAGAAACTTGAGATAGATTTATGTAAAATGAGATTTAACTAAATGACCTGACTTAGATGATGAATTACAATGAATTAATTTTGGGAAATCTATTAAAACATTAGCTCTTATAGGACGCACTTTTTTCTATAACCATATGGACGTTTCTTGATGGATTATTACATAACGTCATGTTATCATAAAGTCCCGTCATCCCAGTAGGCTTTGGATGTGTAAGGGCACGTTTTTTCTTTAAGAAAAGCCATGCATTCACACTTCCAAAGTCTACTGGAGACTTTATGACAACATGTTACAATAACATAATAGTAATAATATATATTTTATTGCTTCGAAATATTAAGCAAAAGATCCTGGATTAGTGGTCCCTAAGCGCTGTGCTGCTCTTCTTCCAGAACCTTGCTCGACGAAGAGAGGCAGAATAAGTAACAAAAGAACATATAACTAAACCAAGAAGGAAGCTGGAACCATCAAGTCGCGGAGCCAAACAAGGACATCGCTACCGAACAAGGCGTGCCAACCACAACACGTATAAAAAGACCCACAATGTGAGGCACTGAGGGCCTAAACCAAAACAAAAAGCCTGGGACAAAAAAAAAGGTTTATTACTACAACGCAGGATAGCAAGTTCGTTTAGGAGGTTGGAAATTGGTCACAACCAACAAGCCACACCAAGGGTGATCCCACGATCTAGAAACGTTAGTTCAGAACGCTACTAAATCTAGGTAAAGGCCGTAATTGGGTGGTGACTCCCAACACGACAAGTTAAATTAACAAAAAGAATCTAATCCCACACCAGAGCAAGATTAAAATTTGAATGGTTAAAACAAAGGATGCTGGCGATCATCCTAAAGAGAAGAGCACTCATTCAGCACCATCAACAATAAAACCAATCCCCCTCCAGCTGGATCCAGTACTAAACTCTTTGCAAAATTTAAGTCACATCAGATAAATTTCCAAAACGTCTAAATCGTTGACATGTCAGCACAACGACGGTCAAAATTTTGAAAAGAAGAGTAAAGAAAGAAAGAAAGTTCGAAAGAGACAAGAAGTGCAGAAGAAGAGAAAAAAAGATATAATCACAACTCAGCTCAATCCTACATTTACTCCAACAAAATCGCCTAACTTAAGACGATGAACCAACCGTAAAATATGAGAAGAACAGTTGACTTCCTGAAGGTGTAAGACGGAAAGCAAAGACACCTTTAATCGCCTCTTACGATATGCAGTGATTACAGCAGATGTATTCTCAGAGAGCCAAACCGCAGAACGAAAGCGAAGAACTACGTATCCTCATCGGTATCATCAGGCTGAGGTTTCAGATGTTGACAATGCTGAGTACCCGGTAACACATTACCATCCAGATCTTTCAATTCATAAGTATCCGTACAGAGTCGTTTATTTATACGAAATGGTCCAACAAATTTATCCGCAAGTTTAGACGAGAAGTTCTTGGAAGTATCAGAAAGAACAAAGTTTCTGCGCCAAAGAAGTTGGTCTTAGCCTTCGTATTTATACGCCTTTTGAAGACGAGACTGAACATCCTTATACAGGGCAGAAAAGCATTAGAGCGCTTCACTAATTCAACAGGATTTCGTACAAATTCAGCGGTTTCACCCTTAGCCATGTGAGAAGAACCTTTGAGTGACATCTCATGACCAAAATTAATGAAATATGGTGTCATTCACGTAACTTCGTGTTTCGCAGTCCGCAATGCACAAGCAATTTTGGGTAAATACTTATCCCACTCTTTCTGTTTATCAGAGACATAGGAGATTAACATTGATTTGATCATGCGATTGACTCGCTCAGTAGGATTCGACTGCGGAGAATAGTATGAAGTATAACGGGATTTAGACTGATGAGATGACAACAACATTCCTTTGACCGAAACTGTATACCGTTGTCAGAAATGACAACTCTAGGAACGCCAGACATCATTTTCGAGAAGCATAACGACCGCACTAGCAGTGGCTTTACGTATTGGCCCTGTGATTGTAACCATATTCCTCCTGTCCCAACAGGATGTAAAAGAGCCTCAAGTAAATTGTGAGGATTAACAACAGACCATGTTCGGTAATCTTGTTTGTTTACGTATCCGACTTAAATGGAACCAAGTTTCATCAGTGAAAAAACTTAAATCGAGGAGGTCGTCGTTGTTTAAGTTTTATTGGAAAAAGTTACAATACTGCATTCGACTGTTGTGATTTCTCGGCAAGATTTCTTGGATTACAGACACTTTGTATGAATGCATGTGTAAACGATGCTTCAAAATTCTTCTAACGGTGGTATGGGACACATTCGTTTGAGCATAAATACGACGTGCTGAGGAATGCGGATTTTCTGCAATTAGGTCTGTAACTTCTAAACGAACAACCCTGTATAGTGGAAAATAATTTTTAATCATGCAGAATGGAAATATGTATAACTTCTATTCAGAAAATGTTTTGATAAAATGTATAGAAAAGGGCATTTTACCACTAATTCGGAGGTTTGGGACACCTGTACAGATTCAAAACCAGGTTCAAGCATCAATGAACGATAGTCGACTTTTCTTTCAATCGGGATGTACATATATCCCGATTGAAAGAAAAGTTTATAGTGACTTAAGGCACATCCTCCAATATTTATTTATGTACATATATTATACTTCTTGCAATTAGCATATTTTAAGAAACGTTTCTGAACATGTTCCAGCCGTATCTGATATGTATACAAGGGCTGCCAGAGTACTAAGGCGTATTCCAAATTGCTACGCACCCAAGAATAATAAAGAGAGTAAAATACTCGAAGATCAGAGAAATACTTAGAATTGCATATATACAACAGAACCTAGCACTTTAGAGGCTGAAGAGATATGATTCCTAAAATTTAAATGATCGTTAAAGATAACCCCTCTTTATTTGAAGACAACAGTAAAAGAGCTTGATTTCACATTGGAGTCTTCTTCCTAGTATAATTATAGCAAATTATTTCGTAAACACCAATCATTAAGTATATTTAGATTTTTTGCAAACTTACAGCATCTTGGATATTATTTATACGAGCCGTAACAACTACATATTGAAATTGAATATTTTAAACATATCTCTTATTTTTTCTGATTTAAAAAGGCGAAATAAAAACCACTGCTTACCAGAGCACAAGAGAAAGAATGTGGGCTGGACAAAATCTAAAGTTACGTGAACCGAAGAAATGTGATGCCAAATAATTTTTAATGATGCATCACGGTTTGATGTCTGTATTGGTGATTGTCGAAAGAGAGTGATTAGAACAAAATTCGGGGCTTTCTATAAAAACAGTTTTAACGAACCATGAAATCCTACAAGGGGATTTGGGGATATGGGGATACAAGTCCAGCAAAAGTTTAGGCAAATTGGAATTTGTCATTTTGTTCAAAGCAGTTTCGTTGAAGCAGAGAATCCATTCAGGATAATCCAAAATCAAATATTAAGAGTAATAAATATTTTCCTACAACTGTTCAATATTACAACCCTAAAATAGGAATTATTAAGAAGATGATAGACTTCAAGGAAAATCCTGATGAAAGTGCATGGGGAATGGAAAGGTCGGTGATTGAAACATTTGATCAATTACAATTAGATTTTAATAATGTAACCTGTCTGAGTGCTGATAATTGTAATTCAAACTTTGGAGTGAATAGATCATTATACACAGAATTTAAAAAAGACAAAAACAGTTCCCTGTTTAAAGCCAATTGTCATGCACATATTTTGCACAATACAGTTAGATTTTGTATTGATAAATTAGAAGTAGATGTAGAAAATATTGTTTTAAAAGTGTATGCACATTTTTCACAATCCGCTAAACGAACAGAAACTTTAAAAGAATTTTTTGAATTTGTAAATTTACAGTATGAAGATTGTAACACGCCGAGGTGCTACTATTGTTTGTTGTCTTTATGGACAACTAAATAAGTAATAAAATGAATCCAAACAGATAAACAAATTTAATTTATTAGCAAGTTAATTGACTGGCAACTGAAAGGTTATCGTCTGCAAGGATTTAACGCGTATTTATTTTCGGGGTAACTCGGCAAAATTTCCAGGAAAGGAAAAGGTCAGTTTTATGGTTACAGGCCACTCTGGCTAGACGAATTGCTACCTGAGACTACGGGGCCCCTATACCATGCAATAATAACTACAATAAATCTACGCTAGGCGCCAGCCTTCGAAGAAATTGTCCGAGTTACTTTTGTTGATATTTCTAAACAATTTTCAATAATTAAAATGGCTCGTGATCGCTAATTCGGACGGATCCCACTTGTGCCGTTAACCGGTTCTTATTTACTCCCGGTGAGACGGTTATAAATATGAGATAGCAGGAATTGGATACTTAAAAAATAAAAATGCGGACTAAAATTTAATCAAGTATTTATTGCAGATCAAGGGAAAAACTCCGTTTTCCAGGCGCTATGCAGCCTGAAAATCTGAGTATAAAAAACCCCGTTTGTTATATTACCATACAAAGGAAACACCAAAAAATTTACACTCGTATAAGAAATACAGTAGAATTCGTTTAACGGCTTTCTCGTTCGAATATCGTGGCGAACTAACTAATTTCAATTACACAGTTGGTGGGTTCTATGCTTGTCCCAAACAATATTTGTGTACTGACTATTCAAATTAAATGAATAATCAATCTGTTTCCAAAATTACGTTATCTTGGTACTCGTGTTTAACACTTTAATCGTACTCTAAGACACGCTCTGTATATCAACCAGTGCACAGCGGCGTTGTGCCTACAGTGTACTTACTTAATGAATGTAGTGGATTAATTTATCAGATACTGGGGAAGTATGTGATACAAAATGCAACCCAGGCGATCGATCTGCGAGAGAATCAATAGTAATCGCTCGTTTTTCAGGGGAGGTCTCCTTTGGAGACGCGTGGCCCGATTTGATAACCTAATAACGCTACGAAGTGGGGAGACTAGCTCGACCGCTACTTTCGCTATTTTGAGGTGGCGGGTCAATGCCTCACGCTTTATTAATTAACCTCTGATTGCGTTGTTCGACGCTGATCTAACCTGTACGCAATGGAATATTTTGACCGTTTTTTCTCGACGCTCTACTATGGGTAGTTGTGGTCTTACGGTCTCGAAGCAGATCCCTTCTAATTCACTACAGATCTCCCGACAAAGGCTACACCTTGGTCCACACACAGAGTGTGATGGAAACTCGGCTGATAAGATGGCACTGATTACGTGATTCAGAATTGGTTTGGCCTCTTAATTTTACTGCCCTAGTAATACAACTGATTGGCCTTGATTTAGGTAATTAATCTGTGCTGGTCACACTGGGGTTTAGTGACAGATCTGAACTTGCCTTAGACCAGTGGTATGAAACAATCGATTTCACTGCGCAAATCGAAAACCACTCTGTTTCGTGTTTCCAATTTGCCAGAGAATATCGCAAGAGGGAATTAACTAATTTACGAAGTACCCTGTATATGAATTTGCACTAGAAATTGGAAAAAACGTCGGCTGACTGCCTCTGGTCGATTTAATTCACAGAAACGCCAAACAAACTAGTTTAATAATTTATCTAACAATAGTCAGTCAACGCCACTACAGTGGATGCCACTGATTTACTTTGACTTTGGTTCGGATGCAAATTAAGACTAAGAATAAATTTCCCAAACCAAGTAAGTACTGAAATTTATAGATTATGGAAATTTGATCATTTAACGCCACCAAATATGTATCGGATAAGATACAAATTAGAGCAAATTACCTAACTCCGTGCCGCGGAATAAAAATCCAATTTCACGCACAACACAAATTTTAGATTCACTTCGCGGTTAAATTACACGTCCCGCCCGTGATATTTAATTTTATTTTAATTGCCTCTCAAAAATCACTGGTATTTTTAAACGGACCGGATTAATTAATTTATACCCTCTAGTGAAAATAATCAAAGAAGTCAGTAAGTAACTCAAGCGAGTTGCCCAGCAAAAATAGATACGACTGGTCGTTTTGAAAGCGTGTCGCTATCTGTCTGTAATTTTTAAATTCATTTTTCAACTGCCCCTAATTAATGCCCCTTCCTTTGACCCGAAAACAAAATGCAAAATATACTTTGACCAATCGGATCGCGTCCTGTGTTTGGAAAAAACACGCCTCCCAGTTCCACGAAGTGTTTTTCTAACTTTCAAAAAATGCCACCCTGAAGGGCTACGCGTCTTTAACGTCTGCGTCTACTAAATTTCAACATAGTTGACGTTTTTATTATTTCCTGCCTTTGCAAGTGTCATTTTCCATGCTGTATTATCTTACGTTTACTTATGCGTATCGAATTGCAACTTTTAAAGAATAGCAGACTCGTACCCGAAACTCTCGTGACCCAAAATTTATGTGACAATCCCTTCAAGCCCATTGAACGATCTCAAGTGCGTTAGGTTTTATGGCCTTTCGCGTCTGTTAGATTGTTCTTGAAAAAGGACCCCACGCCTTCTTCCCGGCCGGCAGCTCGGCTCCAGTCCCTAATGAATGTACATTTGTTTGTGATTAATTATTTTCGAAAACGCTTCCTCCCGACCCCCCGTGACGGAATCATAATTGCAATTATTCGTAAACAATTTTAGTTACATCCATAACATGCTCATTTGTTTTATATACAAATTCGCGACCGTTTCAAGATCTACGTCACCATGTAGTGACTAGATGGTTGTCCCTCAATCCTTGTATCAACAGGCTTTTAAAAAATTGGCCAGCTATTATTTCCTACTTTAAAAGTTTGAATGATTGCCCTAAACAAATAACGAAACTCTTAAATTTACGAGAGAATGATAAGTGAAAATTCAGAAACAGATCTAATTCCGGTATTAAATTACTACAAAGAAATAACACAACTTGTGTAGATTTATTTAATACAATGGATGTGCTATTAACAAAATTAGTGCAAAGGAAAGACGAGAAATTTTATGGATTTATTGTAAAAACCAAGTTACAGTTAGTTGAACGGAAACAGCGCGAAACGATTGAAAACGATTTTCAATGTTGTTTAATTCATGCCATAAACTATTTGAAAAAGTGGTTTAATTTTGAAAAAATCTGGTTGTTTATATTCACTTAATAAACTGAGAATAGAAAATGATCAGATTTCAAGTTACAATGAATTCACATGTGTTGTAGAGTTAATTGCTAAATCATGTGCCTCAAAAATGCATTTGGATATAGAAGCATTGTTTGATGAAGTGAACGCGTTCAAAAAAACTATTGACTTATTAAGACTAAATTGTTTAAATTTTTATTTACTTTCAACAGAAGAAAAATATACGAATATTTTTTCTAAAAACGCAATGCTAGAAAACATAATAAAAATTATGTCATTTATCTTCAGTATGCCAGCTACGACTGGCTATGTTGAAAGAATCTTCTCCATTATGAATAATAAATAGTCTTCAGATAGAAATAGATGTAGTTTAGAACTAATTAAAGCGAAATTGCTTATTACTTTAAATTTCAATCGTCCCTGCAAAGATTTTTATGATTATATAAAAAGTGAAAGACGATTATTAAATCAGGCAATTAGAAATGACAAATATTAATATTTTTATTTTTTGTTCAATTAGTACATATTTTATTTTGTTAATATAGTACATATTTTATTTCGTTAATATAGTACATATTTTATTTTGTCAATATAGTTATTTGTATTGTTTTTTAAATAGCACCTATTTATGTAATTTATTTGAATTTATGGAAGAATTATATTTTTATTTTCTGATTTCCATGTTATCCTATATTCTCCTATTTTTCTAAATAGAATCTTCTATACTTTAGCTTTAAAGAGCTGGCAACCGTGGCTTTATACGCAGAAAATTTTGCGGGCTGTAATCCCGAAAAGTCAAGAATAATATGTATCAACCTTTCCAGATAGACGATCACTGAATATTTTCGCGTTCGGGACGCGAGAGGTCCAAGGAGAGGCCCTACACGATTGATAAACATTCTAACCTCATTTTATACAGGGTGCGTTCTAACCTCACTTTATACAGGGTGCGGTTAGTAGAGTTACTAGTTACTGTATAAAAAGTTATTGATTTTTTCCCTGTACTTTGCAGTTTATATTCTTGTGTACTAATTTGTTATGTTTTGTTTTAATTTGAAAACTGGGTAACGGTCCCTCTTGTTTAATATACTATGATACACGGATAACAAAAGGTTTGAATGTATGTATTTTTTGTTTGTTTTACGTTTCGACTTAACTGGTTGGTATCAGCACACACGCGACCATACAAGTGTTCGTTTCGAGTACTGAAAGCACGGGCTTTATGTTATCGCGATGTAGTCGCAAAGATAAACGCTCTTCGGAGTAGCCCGAGACGTCTGCCCTTACAATCGCCAATTAACTTCGCCGAGAGATGGGGCCGATAAGTCAGCGGCGTCCTGCGCTGCCAAAATACGCAATAAAACCACAAAAGTAATGCGATGTTCTCACGCACGCGGCGATTTGGAACGAGGTGTAAGCCGCACGTATACAGTTATGCGGCGGAATCGTGGACTATTACCGAAATTGTATGACCGTGTTTTCGTTAAGTATTATCGTGTAACTACTCCACGGTGGAGATAATTTATGGTAAGTGTTTTTTTAACGCATGCGATGTCGGCGGCGAATTTATCACGAGAGGAGTTAAACGCTCGACGTTTATGCATTTTCCTCCTGAGGTTTTCTTTGTTTTTTAACATAACAGTATAATTTCGTGTTAATATTACACATTAAGTATAAATTCAATAACCTGTTATCGTGATATAATTAGGACAACAATTTATTGACGATGTAACTTATACAACTGGCCAGAAGATCTTGGAACATCACAGTTACATTTAGTGGTACATTTAAATTTATTTCATTAGTTTATATGCCTTTTCTCTTATTAAAAATAAAACAAGTTTGTAGAAAATTTTGGCACGGGATGCAATTTCCGTTGCCTGGTATCTCGGCACCATAGCTCGAGTGAGGAGTGAAGCAGTAGATGTCAACTACCGAACCACCGACGATATCATCAAAATTATGAAATTTTATCCAAGAACGCCATTAACAATATGACCTAGCTTCTTGCCTTTATGCTTAGGAGTATAAATGGGAACAACTACGTATTGCATTTGCATCAGGAAAAGCACCCACTCCCCCTCTCCAATTTACTCCAAACCCACCCACTACAAGAATTGTTGTCGATATTTTTTGTTAGTTCTTAAAAAAAGTATCACCAGTGGTTGAGAAACTAGGTCAGAAGAACAACTGCGATGTATAGTCTAAAGAAGATCAGATCAACGACTAATGAGGGATGTCCTTACAGAATTATATCCAGATAGAACATGGGCCCTTGAAGAATTATTTTATTATTAACGTTTAATTTAATGATTATGTAGCAAACTGGCTTCAATTTGTCAATCCTACTGCAATGTTAGGTCAGAAAGTGACCACAGGATGTCTTGATCTAAACCTTTCGTTTAATTTAACATTGCATGTTATTTTTAATGTCCAAGTTAAGTTTCAATGAAGATATACGTAAGTTTCAAATTTAAATTACGTATTTTTTCTAATGACTTTGTTTCATACATTACAAGTTGCGAAGAAATAGGTTCCTTAGCATTCTTTAATAAGACAAAATGCACTGGTTATCGGTAAACGTTGTGTTCCTTTGACATAGGATCTGAGGTTAGATTAGGTGAAGAGAGTAGGGCTCACTTTACATAAAAAAGTAAGTGAGGAGGAAGTTCTTACGCCAAGTCAAAGTCAAAACTTGTAAATAATAAATTAGAAGTAATTTAAGGAAGTATGAAAGGGTTTCAAGCGACTACGTTAAGATGAAACTTCTCAGCGCAAATATTTTGTGTACTGTAATTTATGATTAGTTTCCCCCACTCCAATAGAGGGACAAATACTCGTACATTACTGATGATGGGTTTTCAGTTCCTCTAAATCGGTGATTTATTCAAACAAAAGGAACATGTAAATTTTGAAGAAGCGGAAGTGAGGCGAGACTATCTGAGAATCGATGTAAAAGATGTAAATAAATAAAACTTTCTCTATTAATAAATAAATAAGAAGGTCACTGCTGTGCAAACGTGTGACTTTACCTACTTAAAGAATGATTATCAGATTATCAGTTGTCGTGCAAACACGAGGTATCACTTTAAGGTTTGTGTGTAATCTGGTACTCGTTTAAATAAAATAAATACAAATAAATTTTTGTACCTATCTTAACTTTTGATTGCGAAAGTTGAGTTTAACAAAATCACTCAAGAGCAAGACATAAAGCATGGAAACGGAGTATTTAAGAAGAACTATGCTAGGGGGTGTCACAAGAAGAGGCCATATTGGAAATGACAGCATCAGAGAACAACTAAAGATGCAACCAATAATAAAGAGCTTAGAGGATGGGCAATTACGATGGTAGGAACCACCTTAGGCGAATGAACTAGGAGAGACGAGTGTAAGAAGCCAAAAGATTGGAAAAGGTAAAGAGAGGAAGACCAAAGACAACACGGAACCAAAACATAGAGAAGTTACTGTAAGACAGAAGGCTTACGATGGTCCAGACATCGACCATGGCGAATGAAGGATGTTTAATTATAAGTGAAATTTAGGAAATCGAAATGTAGTGAAAGGTAACGCTTTACACCATAAGGTAAAAGAGCCCTAGATTATATATTTGTATTTAAAGACAACAATTTTCAAAATAATTAACAATTCACGACTATTTCGGTGCCCAACGTGGCAGAAAACAGAAACTGCAATTCTTGGCTTTCAAAGTGGCTGATATATTATAGATTGTGTCCTTGGTCACATGTGAGTTGGGGCCAATTGATCAACCCGAGAATGATTTGTTTCGCTTTCTTAATTACCAATATTTTTCCTCGTTTATTGTGAATAGATGATTACATTAATGTTTCTGTTTACGATTTGTGTATCTAAAGTAAGACGACAAATAAATTTTGTGCAGCAAAGTGATTTTGAAAGAGGTCGAATTGTGAGTATGATATAGGTTCGTTTACGATTTCGAGATATTTAGAAAGCGATCAAACCGGATTGATATAGGCTGAGAGATATAAGAAGTCCACGATCGGATTAAGTCTCCTGGCACTATTTTTAAGAATTCGGAGAATACGTTTACCTGGTATCTTTACCTTACAAACAAGTAAAACAGAGTGAGAGAGTGCTGCGTGTAAAACAGAGGCTCCGCCTCCCGGGACGATTGGACGATCATGGATTTCTTACGAGGGTAAGGTGAATAGTTCTCGGCCTGATACAGAGATGGCGATCCAATCAGGAAAAATTTATGTTTCCTGCCTGGGTGCACGTGTCATTAGTTCGTATGACAAGTTTCAACTTGTTCTCTCAAGCAGTTTGTTTACAGGAATTTTTGCAGTAGATGTCTTGCGTGTTTTTCGTTAAAATGGATAAACTTGAATATCGTGCGGTCCTAAAATTCTTCGTTTTGGATGGATTAACCCCTAAGGAAATTCATCCAAAGTTGAGAAAAGTTTACGGGGACTCTGCTCCTTCCATGTCAACCGTTAAAAAGTGGGCAGCTGAATTTAAACGTGGTCGCACATCCCTCGAAGATGACCCACGTGAAGGACGGCCAAAAACCGCAACCACACCGGAAACCATTGAAAAAGTGCATGATATCGTGTTGGACGATAGGCGAGTAAAAGTGAGTGAGATAGCTGAGGCTGATATTGGGGATATTGGAAGAAATATCTTGCACAAAGAATTAGGGATGTGAAAATGGGTGCCGCATTTGCTGAATGCCGATCAAAAGCAAATGCGCAAACGATTTTCGCAGCAATCTTTGGGCCGATTGAATAGGGATCCAACCGATTTTCTGCGGCATTTTGTCACCATGGATGAGACATGGGTCCACCACTACACGCCAGAAACGAAACAGCAGTCCAAACAGTGGGTGGAAGCCGGTGGTTCATCGCCAAAGAAAGCGTAATCGATCGCATCTGCCGGAGAGGTCATGGCCAGCGTGTTTTGGGATGCGAAAGGGGTCCTGTTAATTGATTACCTTGCAAAAGGCAGAACAATTACAGGCGAATATTACTCCAACCTTCTTGACCAGCTGGATGCCAAAATTCCGAGAAGAGGCCTGGCTTGAAAAATAAAAAAATCATCTTTCACCAGGACAACGCACCTGCACACAAGGGTGCGTTGGCGATGGGAAAACTGCGGGATATGAGGTACGATTTGCTCCCCCCTATTCTTCTGATCTGGCACCCTCAGACTTCCATCTGTTCCCAAACTTGAAGAAATTTGTTTCTGGGAAGCGCTTCGCATCCATTGAAGAAGTTGAGAGGGCCGTAGATGAATATTTTCACAACCTTCCAGACTCTCACTTCCGGGAAGGAATACTGATGTTGGAGAAACGCTGGACCGAGAGTGTTGAAGTCAAGGGAGATTATGTAGAAAAATAAAATCATTTTTTAACTGAAAGTCGCGATCTTTCATTGTCAGGCCGAGAATTTTTCACCTTACCCTCGTATAGCCTATATCAGCGTAACGCAATGTTGGCAAGAATAGTCTAGGGTATGCAAGGGATGCCCAAGAATCAGTAATAATCGGGAAGATCACCATCTAGGTCCTCAACAAACATTCAGAATAGTTGGGGCAGGATTTAATTGCAGCTGTTCATTTGGGATTATATCTCATCGTTCACGTTTAAGGTTTTCCTGTACAAAGATCACTTAACGCTCTCACTTAATTGGTATGTTGAAAGACAGCAGTGATTAGAACAGTGCTTTTTAATTTCGAGTCTATGCATGTTGATTGGATGGCCGTACTTTAGTACGATGCGATGTGAGAAAAGTTTGGTTTTTGTTCAAAAGTCTAATGCTAGGAATGATGTTTGTCACAATAACAAGACACTGATAATGAGAGCCTGGACTTATCTTCCAACAAGATAAGATAACTGTGCAGAGAATAGCAAATTTTTCAGCGATGCTGCTGTCTCATAAGCTATCACACACAAGATGGCCAATACCGCTTTGGCCAGAGGATGCTCGGGCCCTCCAGCCGAAATTTTGCAATATTCTGGATAGTTTGTATAATAATTATACACAGCTAACGTTCACGGTTACACACAAACAAAACACTGTAATTACGTTTCTCATAAACTGGAAATAAGAGCGCAGACCTCCTTCCTAATAATGATTATAATGTAAAGCATCCGTCAGTGCAGAACTTGCAAATGCCTATTAAGGTCTGTTTCGCACCAACCATCTTTCTTAATCATCTTCAATATGCAAGATTAATATTATAAAGAAAATTATACTTTAAAAATATAATCTTAAAAGCTCAATACTTTACTGGAATAGCGTTAAAATAATGAATGGCTTTGACGGACGCTGTCAACATCCATTGTAACAGAACATTGAAATAAACCAGTTACACCGTGGCGTGTGATTGATCGCATTTACTTCGATGTTACGCTGTACGTCATACCGCCATAAACTTTCGTTGTTTCATCGCTTGTGTAACTCCGAGCTAATTGAACATTAAAGCAGACTGTGACCGAAGGTAACGTCCGGCCGGATTATTCGCATAGTCCGTTGCCTTGAGATTAACCTAGATGTTTTTACGCTCGTTTATCGGAATTTACGCGCGTGACATAAAAAGGAACGGTAACGCGAAATATTCATAAAAATGTTCGCGCTGAAGAGTTGACAGTTACCCGTTTAGCTATTTACGTTCCGCAAATTTTGCTTTTTTTCTTTGTTGTCTCTCCCTTGTATAAGTTACTTCTTTCTTATAGTGCACTTAATATCTCTAGAACCTGATGAATTGATGATATATTGAATTCAATTCAATTTGAAAACGTATGCGATTATTTTGCTTATTGCAAATTTTCAAGTCTCTCTTTCCGGTAACATTGGCTATGGAAATATTTTGTGTTCGTAAAGGCATGTCGCTCGCCGCGAACAGAATTGTCCCTAATGTTATTCGTCCTGTCAACTGTCCAGTAGGTAAAGCTGCGTTGTAATACAAAGTTTAAGCCAGGATTAAAGTTAATCCTAAGTTAGAATGTGACACACTATATGCTGTACGTCAATGTATGTTCAATTTTAACACTGCGACATACGTTTTCCAAAACAAAATATTTCCACAGGTAATGCAACCGGATTATGAAATGAACACATGTCGGACAGCTTTCAAAAACGAAATTAATAGTAGTGTTTCTTTTTCCTCGGAGTGCTAGAAAAGAAATACCATATTTCCTGCTCTTAATTTTCTTAATGGATTTTAATGTTACGAACAGATGGGATGCTCATACAATGAAGCATACGGTTTTTACGCCGAAATCTGTAACGAATAAATAAATTATGGTCGTGGTAATTAAACAGCGCTAAAAGTGTGTAAAAGATGTCGCGTTGCCGAGATAAACGAACTTAAACACGACGTTTCTCGCAATGATGTATGATTCAAAAAATACTTACATCACATTTCGAGGTATCCAATATTTCAACTTCCGTCGTGACATTGTCAAATGTTACGTTATGCCTGTACAAGAAATCTGAAACAAGGCAAGAAAAGCAAGAATTAGTCTAAAGAAAAAAGCACTAAGCTAAGCACAACATGTAAAATATTAATGATATAAGAAAGCGATAATTAATTGTCTAGTGTCACGCCTGACCGATAATTGATTTACGCTAAAATTAATAACGTATAATTATGAAATATAAATCGTAATTATATTCGTTGTGTGCGCGCACACGAAAATAAACAAAAGGAAAAAGATGGAAACGTGCGAAATGACGACGAATATAAATCCTGGCCGCGAGGAATGACGGATGCAAATGTAAATTGTGTGTATTTTACGGCGCGCGCGAACTAATTATTATTATTATTATTACATTTTATGAAAGTCGCACGCGAATAATACGATTATAAATCGCACTCGGCCGATGGAAAGTTGACGCCTCAAAGTAAACAATAAGTATAGTAATATTGTTTTTGACGTAAAAATCCGCCGCCGTAGAAAGCCGCACTTCATCGACCTGGAATAAGATATTTTTTAACACACTTAGCGCACAAAAATGTCCATTTTTCGCTCGAGGATAAACGAATGCATTATTAAGCGCCTAATTAAAAACTGTGAACCGCTGCGCTGCGAGGAAATAGTTTTGAACTTATAGCGCACGTTATATAATTACAGTATGTTACAACGTATTATTAACAGAGTACGTTGAAAATACGCAACGTAATTTTTCATCTGTGGAACGTGCGTAGATAAATGGGTCACTGAGAAACCTATCATTAAAAACGTAACCTCCAGAACTAAATAATTACTTTTTTCATTTTAAACTATATATCTTATTTAATTTACACAGGGTGACTGACAATTGTTCTGCCAAGAATGAACGTGTAAAAGCATGCTGCGGCACTGCGTACGTAATACAACACCACGTTTTATGAAAGCAGCAGTAAATTGGAGTATAAAGTTTTATTATTATTATTATATTGACTACTCACAACGTGACCTTGATATACATCTAAATTTCGTTTTACCCCATGTTTAACGGCTGAGAACGAAAATCTGAGTTGTCTCTTTTACACGATATAATTAAAAGGTGCTTGAATTGCTGGGGATGTGTGCGAATATCACATTTCCAAGGAATCGCTTAAGCCATTTTTCACAGTGTTCCAATCCTGGAACATGAGAATATTTCAAGGTTTAAAAAAAATGCCAATCACAGACGTTGTCTGTTTCGTATGACTTACCGGCATACTGTCGGTTGAATTTGCAAATTTCGTTCGTAACTTTTGTTGTTTTGTTCTATGTATATTTTTTTTATATCGCATAAAACTTACTTGTTCCGCTAATAAAACACTGGGCCTGCATGCTACATGCATACTTAGTCAAAAACAAATATTTTTTAGGGCATTGACAACAGAGTTGACATCAATAATAGCAATAGAAAGTGATGACTTTTGGAATGATGTGAATAGCATTGATGTATGTAACTCCACCAAATGACGGTGCTGAGAGTGACGAAGATGGAACCTCAGATATACATAGATAATTTGGTCGACGGCTCGGGCTATGGCAATAATTTGTTCAAATCAGGGAATTACTAGACTGTGCGATGATAAAAGCGACTATGACGATGATTGCGAAATACCCCTTGCTCATCTACAAAAAAACTATGTGCACCACTAGTTCCACCAGTTGCTACCTATCTTTGGTATCTACCTGAATGACCCTGTATAAGTTGCGAACGTTGGGGAAAAATCGACGAAGTTGGAATTATGCCCAACTCAGTGGAGACGGGGTGGGCTACAAATGGATTGTCGGTAGCTCGACACCTGGATGTAAAAGAGTAAAGGGCGCAACCTAGCGAATAAGTTCCAAGTAGTACGGTGAAAAATGTGGCACCGCTAGGACTGCCCACGTTGTTGAAAGTGTTCGAGATATCCTATCGCAAGTGTCATTAGCAGTGTGTACACACGAGCTGATCACTGTCAAGTGGTTGGTGGAGGACAGATCTACGAGCCCTGCGTCGAAGGTATTCGCCTACCTCTCTTTGGTAAAGAAAGAGACATTTAATAAGTTACTCAGTGGCAAATTATTTTGGTAGAATAATAATAATAAATAAATTTAAATTATACATTTTTAAATATTAGTTTTGATATTCAAGTTCTATTAATGATTTTATTTTCAAAAATAGCTATACTAGCTAGGCGAATACTTTTGACGCAGGGCTCGTAATATCCGCAAGTGTTTGTCAGACAGCCTGTATATAGCACAACTATCGGTCACCCTGTATATTGACAAGAAATGAGTATGCGAAAAACAGTGATACAGTTAATACGCAACAGAATTGTGGCCCAATAAAATGAGCGAAACACTCAGCAAGCGAGTACAGGATAGCCTTAATAATACGATCGAAACTAAGTTAAATAATTTACAAAGCGTCAACTAACGCGATATCACCGGCGAGGATATCCTGTACGGCTCACAAAATAACGTACAATAAATTCTGTCAGAAGGACAGTAAACGCAACTACAAGAACGAAAATTTATAAAATCATGCAATTAAATGCAAGGAACCAAGGCCTTCGGCAGGCACCAAAGTTACCCAATAATTAACTTGAATACACGTATCAATAAAAAGACAGAGGGTTAGTACAATACCAAACTCGAATTCCACCAATTCTACGTTACGTTCGGTCTGCAAGGGCTGCAGCACACGGAACTGGCTCGCTCGGGAGCGGCGAACGACGGTGTTACAGTAGAAGAGGCTCTCCGAAACGGTGGTATTCACGTCAAAACTCGTTCGGGGAAATCCAAACGGTTACGTCAAGGTCACGAAGAAGTGACGCAGATTTTCCAAACTTAACCCCCCCTGTAGTTGCCCTTTTAGTGTACGGGCCCAGAGCGATAAGAAACTGCGATGTAGTGGCACGAATCAAATGGCGTTTTCAGACAAAATTCACGACATAGACTTCATCTGCTATAAAAGCAGAAGTCGTTCACGAACGATAAGATCCCCAAAAGCCTTTGGGTGACCAGACTCAAACACAAATTTCAAAATTAGCAACAACGAGAATGTGGCCAAAGTGAAATTAATTCATAATGGCTTCCCAGAGCAAGCCGAAAATCGAAGACACGCCTCTTCCGCTCCGAATTCTAGAAAAATCTTCAGTGTCCCCAACTGACATGGAAAGCGACTAGAAACAACTTACAAACGAAATGGAACCAAAACCTTAGAGTTTTTTAAGCAGATAGAGCGATCGCTGAAGCCAAAGTAGAAACAAAAGATTAGGAAATCGTTAACGCAAAAACGAAACGTAACACAGTTCAAGGTTCACCATCACAACCAGGACAGTCAAGGAAACTAGTTCCACCAGTTCAACGAAACTGGTCCAAAATTGATTTGAGCCATTTCGTTAGCCCAAAAATTTAGGATCAAATTTAAAGGAGACTTTAAAATTAAAGTCACATTCAGATGTGTAAACAAATGTGTTTTCATATTTGTTTTTGACATCTAAAAGTGACTTTAAATTTAAAGTCTTTAAATTCGATTATGAAACTGGCCCCCTTAGGGACCTATATCTTCAGCTCCTACAAGCTGCCTCGTGTTTGCTACCTACGTGAGATCAAAAGCAGTGTACTATTTTGAAAAGACAAATAGATTTAAATACTCTGAGTTTAACCAGTGTAGGTTATAGGTTATAGGTTAAATCCTATCCGTTATAAAATGTGGCGTCTCTACGTAACTTATGCAATTGTAACCTTACCAAGGAAAAGAAAAAAGAGAAAATATTGATTTAGGAGTTGGTGGTTCTGTAGTCATGAGCCTTCTATATAATCTTCCAAGGACTGTCCTATTTAAAATCTATAACGTATTATTACTAAGGACTGGCAATGACAGGTTCGGCGTTCCATTTTTGGAACATCATCAAAAACAACTACGCAAAAGAAAAATATTATAAATATTGTTATATTATGCTTTGATTACCTGTTTTTAAGAAATAGTTGCATTTAGTAAATAACAGTTAAAAAAATTCAAGCAAAAATCGATTTTTTTGAGAATGCGAAGCGATCTATTAACCTACAATAATTCATCGCTGACAAAGAAATTGAAATTTTTTATAGTTTTTCCATACTCTTGTATATCGCTTCTTTTCCTGTTTTTTTTTAATGATGAACCAATTGTCAGTCACCCGGTATAAGTAAGTGTATCTATTGTATGTTAAGTCAAGTTTAGTAAATAGAACTCTATTCTATTTTTATGGTCGAGTAGCTTTCCCCCACCACAGAACTTGTCATCTCATCTGTTGACTAAACACGTGTGGACAGGTCGGCGCTGTATTTTGTATTTAGTAAGTAGTAATTAGTGAAGTGTTTTTCTGTTTTTCGGTATAAAATTATCATAAATATAAAAATGGCTCAGTGGTCTGAAGACACTACGTATAAATTCGTGGAAGAATACATTAAACATGAATGTCTGTTCATAGCTTCAGTTATATTTATTTAGTAACAATAAAATTTAGAAATTAAAATTAAACTATTTTTTTCCCAAGCTTGTAACGGTCTACTCGCCTTCGAGATGTCAACTCAACTAAAACAGTGGCTGCATGTAAACAGTACCTCCAACTTGCTGATATTTAACAAACTCTACTAACTTACTTGTCTGGTGTGAACAGCATCTTCATTTGACTAAATTACTATACTATACTAAACTACTGGCTACGTGTGAACCGGGCATTAGAGTATCTAGTAGACAGTTAGAAGTTGTTGAAGTAATAAAGAATATAAAATACATAATTCAAATAAGAATCTGCAAGGCCTATTAAAAAAAAATTAAAAATTACGTTAATGTATCAAATCAATGTATGTTCTAGAAATGGTGTCACTGTTTACTATTTGGAAGAAATATTTTAAATATTATCTTAACTGTAAATTTCTCTCTCTCTCTAATAGATCGAATTAATCAAATAAAATAAAACATGTAACCGATGGAAGAAAGTCTATGTGGGTTATACATCTTGAACCGAGTTAATAGGTAATAACAGTATGCCTTGTTATACTACAATATGTGATACAAATATCAGATGTACCCCAAGGAAAACAAATAGAAACTCACTTCCTTGACTGATTGTGATTGCGGAGTGCGGTAAAGCTCGGCTAAGTTCAATGCCGAAGGCGGCTCAGAAGAGCCAGGGACCGTTGCGAACGAATGCAACGAGTGATTTCAATGCTAATGGCGGTCTAGATCGGCCTATGCAAACGTAATGAGCTACTACTACAAAGTATGCAGTTATTCAGACGACTTTAACGATCTTTAAACTCCCAATATAAACGGCGATGTGTTCTGTTAATGCCGACGGTCTCTGAGTAATAGCGATTCGGGATTAAGTTATTCTCATGTTGGACGAAAACGGCCGAGAAATAAAAGGAGAATAGCGGACTACGTCTTCTGAAATGTCGAGAATTTTGTTGCCGTTAGTACTTGGAAGATATACGGTAAAACTGCAGCATTTGGTTTCACTGTTTTCATTCGATTTAATTAAACCTTACAGATCTGCATGGAAACAACATTTTTCGTCATTTTTTTTATCAAGAAATTTAATAATATTGAGAATTCGGGTCGCAAGGAATTAATGAAAAGAAGGAATTTGGCCAGATAAAAACTAGATTACTAAGTTTTAGGTCAACATTGAAAGCAATGTTCGACTGTTATATTGATATTGAAGTAATATATTATATAAGGAATTTTATCATCAGCCTGTTGTGTGGAGACTCGTTTATTTAAAGTATGAAAGAAGGTCAGTTCCTCTCTGATTTGATTGAAGAATTAAAGCAAAAAAATGCATATTACTACTACTAATGTGTTGCCTAAGATTATGAAACGTGATATCATCACATCCTGTCAAACTGGTCTCAGGTATAGTCTCAAAGAGAGAAGAATTTAAATGGAACGTCCTGTATATTTTTACGTTTTTAGATTCAATCCGATGCATTAATTTTTGGGTGACCACTACTTTTATTAAAATTTCTTAATTAATTTTTCCACATTCCGTCAATATTAGAAATATAGCTACTATAAAAAATATTAATAAATGTCAGGCAAGTAATTTCAACTGTGGTACGAACTGAAGAAATTAAGGAGCAACGTAACAAAGTACATATAATTAAATTGACTACGACCTGGAAGATCCGCTTCGCTATTATCCGGGGGAGTCATCATCCAATTTAGTCCTCGTCTAAGAAACGGACCACATGGCCAGAAGAAGTACCAAGCCGCACTACTACTTAAGGATCATCGAATATTCCCCAAGAGTCCATAAGAAACAATTTTCACCAGATACCAAGACCAAGCAAAATTCATCTAACATCTGGGTAGGAAATAAATAAATCATTTCTCGTATTTTAGATTAGGGAACAACATCGAAGGAACCTCCCAAGATTTTCCTATAATAAGAAAGGAAAAATTCGCAACAATTCACCATGTCCTTTCAACTAACGACAGATTTGTTGCGTTAGGTCCGAGAAATAATTGAAAAACAGTTATGATTAGGGGGAAAACTAGACGTAAATCATAAAGTAAAGCCTTGATGACTTCAAATAGGTATTTGAATAAATTTAATTAAAAAATTACTCCATATTTCCTAGTCAAGCAGCTATTGACCTCCAGCTTCGCGCAGAAAGCCGGTTTTGACCTCCCCCACTCTTATCTAGCCAATCGATTCTTGGTTCGACTTCGAAATTCAGAAGAAATATTATGAACGTAGTCCAAGGTAGGCCAATACGTTCAAAAATTAAATTAAAACGACTTTAAAACTAATTCGATGGCGGTTGAGGATTAGAATCGATAAAATCAATCAATCAAATAGTAATAACGAAATGAAATTTATCAATTACATAACCCTAGGGATTTTTACCTGTTGTTTTACTGTTACCAAATTGTGCTACCCAAAAGTTGCAAAAAATTCGCAAAAAAAAACAACTAAAGTATGTATTTATTTTTAACCAAAAATTGAATTGTCCTATTCAAAGTAGTCACCATCTGCGTCAATAGTGTTGCCAGCGTTTTTCCCATGAATGGAAGCACCCCTCGAAGTCGGTTGAAGGACCTCCTGCGATTCCACTTGAATTTCCTCGATGGTGTTGAATCGACATCCCTTAAGCTTGACTTTCATCTTCGGAAACATGAAAAAGTCGCTCGGTGACAGGTCCGGTGAGTATGGTGAATGGGGGCAACAGGCATGTTATTTTTGGCCAAAAACTGCTCCTGCGTCAAGAGTCGAGGAACAAATTCTTCTCCTATTGAGTTCATCGGACAAAATGCGTTGGCAAGCCGCGTACGACTTTCCTATAGCTTCTGCCACGTCGTGGATAGTTTGCCTTCTGTCCTAAAGGATGATTTCACGAACCTTAGCAATGTTGTCTGGAGTGATGCAAGATGATGGCCTACCCAAACGCACATCGTCTTCAACGGAGTAAAACGTTTAAACCGCTCAAAGGTCCTGGATTTAGTTAAAGCTACATCACCAAAAGCTTAAACTAACATTTCATGAGTTTCAGTCGCAGTTTTCTCAAGTTTAAAACAAAACCTAATGCAAACTCTTTGCTCTTTGGTCGGAGCCATCACAAAAATCGCAGAACGTTCAAAACACTAACGTAAACAAATATTCCGTACTCGGCTCTACGTTTTTCCACAATCGCGTCGTTTAGACTCACTGACTCCCAAAGGACACCCAGCGACGGAATTTCGTACTTTGATTAGTTCACGCGCACCATTCCGATTCCTGGAACTGTTGGGTAGCACCTCGTATGCTACACAGATCTCATCCTTGAGGAAAGAGAAGCGAATTTACAAAAGAAATATGAACATTATAAATGAACAATTAGAGAAAATAAATATGCAAATAAACTTAGATAGTTCAAATATTTAGGAGCAGCAATAAATGATACGGGAATCTTAAAAGACGAAGTAAAAGAAATATCTGAGCAAAAAGGAAATTCCTATGGTACCAATTTTTCCCCGAGAATTAACTGTGTTGCTGATTTGGATCTTGCCAGTTTATTTATTTTGCTGTTACTTAATTTTGCTCTTGTTGTTCTAGCTCAGATTTCTTTACCATTAGAATTTTTTCCCACCTTCCAAAAATACTGCGATGATTGACCTTAAACAATGAGGTTCTTTAGAAGTTTTAATGCACTGCCCTTTGAAAAACTATTAAAAACGTATTGTATTCATTTTCGTCGTTTTAATTCATTTGATTTACTCATTTTTCTAGCACCATTAGGTAAGTAACTTATATCTCCATACAGTTGCAAAATATGTACCAATCGTCAGTAAATGAAAGGTGACGGCGAAAAACGATCAGGATCAATTTTGCCTAATTTTTCAGAAATTGAACGTGAATGTTTAAAGGCGATTGTGTTGGCTTCAAATTAAAAACGATCAAAAGATTTTTTTTCAGAGAAAAGTGGATTAAGAGAAAGATCATCCTTAACTTTGACGTCACTTTCATTATCTTACATTATCAGAACCAGCATTCGATAGAAGGACCGAGCATCAGGATTGGCCAAGAACTGAGCCAGGTGTAATAGGTCCTTTAACTTTGCAGCTTTAATAGGCACTGGTCAATCGTAGAGCTTTTTCATTATGGTGGGATCCCTTTCTCGCTTATATTTTTTGATTTTGTGACGAAACCACATCAGCTTTCAGGTAAACCTTGTGTGAAGAAAAAAAAACTTTGGCAAAATTTTGCCAATTTTCAAAATACTGATTGATCTTGTTGGCTGTCCAAGTTGTCCAAAGTTGTCTTCATTCGCACACTACATATTTTACGAGCTGGGATTCTACTGGGTCCAACATTGAATCAGCTCCATATCGGAGATATTCCTTTACCACCAATACATGCAGACGATACCGCAATATCATCACCAAATGAAGATCCAAGTTTGAAAGTTGATTTCATCCGCACACTACATATTTTACAATCTGTAATTCCCAAGTTAGTGTATTGGGTCCAACAATGTACCGCAGACATTCCCTTCATCGTCCTTTACGACTTTAGTAACCCACGGAGACGATACCGCATTATTATTAACAAATGAAGATCCGAGATTAGTACAAGTGCAAACATCACTTAACACCAATCATGGTTTAGTAAATGAGGAATACATGCAAATTATGCCAAATTTATTCAAACTAACCACACATTAGGTACGAAGAGAGACCTCTCCACCAGTTACGTTTAAAAATAGGCCACTAAACATCCAATCATGGTTTAGTAAATGAGGAATAGCAAATCTATTCAAACTACTTAGACGTTATGAAGAGAGACCTGTCCACCAGTTACGTTTAAAAATAGTCTAACAACGAGTTGCAAAATATCTATGTATGTAGGTATGCATTTGGGTAGAAGACTCACCATATTATCTTTTCAAAATGAAAACATCTTGGTCTACAGTTAAGTAAGTACCATTGACTCTTAGACCCCAGATCTCACCTCTTACTAGAAAATAAGTTAACTGCTTATAAAGACATATCATGACTTATCTGTTCATATGGTGTGGGACTATGTGGAAGCCCCGAGTGAACCAAACATTGAATTTCTACAAAGACTTCAACCGAAAATTCTCAGAATAATAACTGAGCAATACGTTACATCATGTCCTCAGAGTGCCGACGGTGTATGAAAACGTGAGGTGTAGCATAACGAGTTTTGTATGTTACCCTAATTCTTTGACAACTCTTCTAGTCGAACCACGTATGGTCTCACAAAGAAAAAAAAATTTAGATTAAGGGCAAGTTGCACAAACATCACTGAACTATGGCTCAGCTCTGATCTTGATTCTATTAGAGCCAGTTGCTCAAACATCGTTCCTCACTGGACAAATGTTGTCATGGTAATAAAACCAGTTCATAGCTGAACCGTGGTTGAATCTTTTGATTGGCAAAAATTGTAAAAGCATGTGTTAGTTGCCATAGTAATAGAACTAAGTTCAAAGTTGAACGATGTTTGTACAACAAGGTTCTAAGATTGAATTAGTCTTTTAATCCAGGTTTGTGTATGTCTAATTCTTTTTACTACGCAGCAGATACTTCTAATAATAGTGATTATGTCAAGGTCTTCTTTCTCCAAGAGCTCGAATATTGTTGTTGTATTTAAGGACACACAGAAATTTGAATGTTCTAAAGGAGGAAGCTCACCTTGCCAATTTTTTTCAACCTAATAATTCTGCTCCAAGTAATTTTGTTTTTCACTTTAATGTTTTCTCCTCTTACTTTCGTAAGTTATTTGAAGTTTGACACTTTCTACTTTCCTGGAATTTCATTCGTTTCATAACATCCTTAAAGTTCATACTCCCGGTCGTAGATTAAATAAGTTCCTTCTTCTGCAATTGCGAAATCGATGGATTTTAGAGTCACCTCGCCGGCGCATTTCTAAGGAACAAACGTGGAAGACCTGAAATGCCACGGCGAGCGTCCGCGTCCATTAAAGACCGAACGTACAGGTACGACTTATGTTGCCACACTATGCGAAAAATCTGACAACGATTGGACCACCTACTTGCGCGCTAAGTAAAAGCATCTCTCACGAGATAACAGCCTGAACAGATGTAGTGAATCAGCCCGCACTTGCGGCAGGTATCTGCAATTTTCTCGTCTCGGCAATATTTTTTCGCTGCAATCGAAAGTAATAGATTTCACCGCGGATAAAGGCGCTTTTAACGCTCTGAGTTAAGTGCTGCTCGAAGCTTTATAGCTCTTCGCTAATTTTATTACATCAAGCTGATGTTATAATACTAAAACCAGATTTTTGGTTAGGAGAATATATACCAGTTCACTTCCTGATCTTGAGGTATTTTTGGAAAAAAAGCACGCCGGTCTCATCCTTTCGTAATTTATGATTTTATTACTTTATTACGTTCAGACTACACAAACAAAATTCCGAAAGATCCTGCATTCAATCAAAGAAATACATAAAGGCAGGGATTGCATTTAATGTTTTTGAGTATGCAGGTCACTCAGTGTTTTTTGCTAGACTACTGATATCTGCAGAATTAATTTTCTCATGTTATTAAAAAACTTATTCGATTACATCCTGTATAGTTGTAATTATTTTACTGCCTTTCTTCTGAAATTTGAAGACCTTAGTAGTACACCCACCAAAAGAGTAAGTTTGTTAAATTCAGAAGTGAGACACGTATTCTGTAGTACTGTAATTTTTCAATTTGACAACAGAGTAACAACAGAAAAATTCTTGAAAATGAAAGTCACACCGAAGATGAACGCGTGAATTAATTATGCAAAAAGTAGCTAGGCTGCTGCGTAGACAATTTGTAATGTACCGGAAAGAAATTTGTCACGTCTACCGCTTTTTATAATTTTGCGGTTAATCTTGCTTACTTACGTCCAGTTGTGGTCACACCACTTAAGCACTAACACAGTATTTGCCATCGCTATTTATTACCGGTAAAAACAATCATGAACGTAAAAACAGTTTTGTTTATTACGTACTCTTTCTCAACTTTTTTATTAAGTTGTCAACCAAATTCGTGCATTCTTTTAACTTTAAAAAAATTCTGAAAATACTTAGCTGCACTTAATTTAAATGACTAATGGCCGATTTCTTCACCATGTTTAACCTAAGGTTAATTTATCTAACAGTTAGAATGTGACGTACAGTTGGCCGTACACATACTGTGTGTCACACTCTAACGGACAGATAAATTTAACCTCAAGATAAGGCGATGAAGAAATCGGGCATAAGGGTCGGTCTTTCCATCTTCCCGTTAAAGTTATCCGGCGAATAACTTGATTTTTATGAATTGTTTCCATGGTACTTATCCGTCAGTTAGTTTATCAAGAGAGGGAAAGACCGGTCCTTAAAATTATAGAGCTAAGCCTAAGTTAATAATAATGTGTAAATTTAATCCTGGTTTAAATCTTTTATGCAACGCAGCCTTAGTGTACGAATTTGGTTGACAACTTACTAACATACGACCAAACATATACAAAAAAAAATTAAGTTCGCTTTAATATGTAACAATAAACAACAGAAATATGTAACAAAAAACATAAATGTATAAAATATTTTAGTGTGAGATTACATTTAGATCGGAACTTTACCTTAGTACAACAATCGAAGAAGTGGTATAGTCGAGCCTGGTTAAGCTCGAGTAGGAATCATCATATTTCACAGTACGACTTAATAGAGCAGTTTACTATTTACAAATCCTTTTTCCATTTTAATGCAAATTCTCAGGTAATAAACAATGAACAATGTAAAATGTGTCAAATTGAATGAATGTTAACTTTACAAAGTTGCGTAACAGCAGTAGCCGCGAAGAAGTGACGTCACAATCGAGTCCTTTCTAATTAAAACACGACAACCTTAAAAGTCTATTACTCCGTTACTTACCGATGAATTTAAAAAATTTTCATCAGTCAGGTTACTTTTGGTCTATACTTTACTGTTGTCTAAAAAGTATTCTATTTCGGAGATGAGGAAATTTCTCCGTTCACAGGAATTAAAGGTCTTGTATGGTATCATATACACTATACACCTTTCAGACTTTGCACATTATATTACTTGTTACTTATTTATTTTTTAATACTTCTAGGGTGGGTTTACAGAAACCAAATCAAATATTTAATTTCGAATTAAACTAATCACGATTAAGTTGCCATAGGAATTACATTGCGAACTGTCAAATTAACAACGTCATTAAAATTTGATTGCAATTAAATTTTCTGTAAACTGGCCCCTAATGTTACGGTTGAAAAATGCAATTAGGTTATTCATAGTATTTTCTGAACGCAGGCAGTAAGAGTTCAATGTGCCTACGTGATGGTCGTCACATTTCACAATATTGCATCAGCTAGACCATACGTTGTTATTTAATCTTGCAGTATATCTTCAATTCATTCTGTCGCCCTGTTAAAAACTGATTTCATTCGTAACGACTTCCGTCTCAGCGCATACTGAAAAGAACGCCGCACTCGTCTCGCGGATCGCGGTCTGACTTGCATCAGCGCTCGTGCCGTGCGTATCGTTTATTTGTGTCTTCAATCTTTGTGTTTCTCTCATGGAATTTTCTGATTGAAACCTGAAACGGAATCTTCTTCGAGATTTGTTAAAGCATGCCGAATGACTTTCAAGCTCGTTAAAAAGCTTTTCGAGAGCCTGCTTCTGAGGCTTTTAATCGTAGTTATACCTTGGTTGAGAAAATCGTCATTTCTTGGGTGGAAAGAAAAGGCCGGAATCGGAGTTTGAAACGTATAAAACCCCCGGCATCCCACCCTTCGACCGTGAAAGTGGATCCGACGAATGCGTCGAAGTGCGTCATTGACTGACTGCACTTACCTTCGTGGCAGTTGGTCACTGTTGACAGCTGTCTGTGATTACGTTAGATTTTGATTCTAGGTCGCACTCGATACTTGTAAATTATTTTTCTTATTCGTTAACTTATTCTCTAAGAGCTTAGCCGAGCGGTGCTGGAGAAGCGTCAGTCACTCGCACAATTTGCTGGCCTTCAAGTAGGTAGCATTAATAATTAACATTGTAGTTAAAAATTCTTGTAAAATTTTTAAACACATAAATGAATTTATTAAATAATTAAAACACATAAATGAATTTATTTAATAATTAGTACAACACTAAGGCCCGATTTTATAATCGTCGTATAAACTGAGTATAACACTATTCTTGCAATAACGTGACGCAGATATGCAAGAATATTAAAGGATATTCGACGAACAGATGTTATTCCACGATTGTAAAACTGGGCCTAAATGAAACTATCTAAACCTAAACTATCCGCGGGCTTATTGACACAGGAAAGTTGTTTACGTGGTTTTCTATGTTACCTACAACAGACATACAGCCTGTTTCAACGAAAGTGCACCAAGCGCGGTATGTCAGTAGATATCGAGAAAATAAATATAAGTGTCCTATAATTGAATATGTGAGACGAAAAGGGGCCCAAGTCCTGCTCGAATGATTATGAGATATTGAAGAAAAAAGGTTTTTGAAAGTTGCTCTTTTTTAATATGTAAAGTTTTTCTTTTACCTGTTACTGTATTAAATTTCTTTGTGTTTAGATCACATAACCAGATCAAAACGTTATTTAAATTTTACCAAAATAATAGACACATACAATCTGCCCTTTTTAATCTCATATATTCAATTTTTTTAACGAATATGTTTTCAGAAAATCAAAGGGAAAGGAGAATCATATCATCTCTAAAACACACAGTAGATGAGGACGAACGGAATCCTTAACCTTTCGATTGCCTTCTTGCAGCTCTGTTCTTTTCATACAACAATTTAATCGCGCAGCGATTGAAATTGCTACGGTATTACTACGGTATTAATCGAAACAAGGGGCATAGCTTAAATAATATATTGACCATAAATATATAAAGTCAAAATAATTTTACAAAGTTTAACTTACATGATTGGTCAGCCTAACACCACACTTTACCAGAGGAGAGCTTACATGCTCTGATAACAACTAGTTCTTGATCTCTCGGATTTGGGATTTGGGGTTTATATACAGTTTGGAACTCGAACAAATCGGAGTATTAACGAGAGAAAACTGTACGTTTAGTGTTTCAAATAAGTTGGAATATGTCTAAGGTATTTATCCGCCTGCAGATGAATCACCCTGTCGGCGCTTTTGTTGGCGCCGTCCGGATTCATATTTGTTTATCTTAACTTCGCTAAATTAATCTAATGTTTTAATTTACTTGCGTCTTGTCACAGTATTTCTAAAAACATGACTCTTGTAAAGCAAATTTCAACTTGCTTAGATTGCAAAATTGTAGGAAGATATTTTGTTCCTAAAAGATTTTACCTATTAAAGTTATGGGTCGATTCTGATCATATCTGTAAAGATCGTAAAATCCGAAAGTCTGAAACTCAAGTATTAAAAAGTGGAATTCTGCGTTTCATAAAACATAGTTAACCACTCGATCAAGTTAATCGTGTGATTAAGCAATATCTTTGAAAAGTAGGTAAAGTGTCTGAATCATCTTGAAACGATTCAACAAATCAAGGAAGAAACGCAACATTTGTGAAATCTCTAGAATTACTCTTATCTTAGAAACAAATCTTACCATACTGAGGCCCAGTTTCATAAAACGTAGTTAACCACTCGATTAAGTTAATCATGTGATTAAGCAATATTATTGGAGGAAATTTAAACTTTCCTCCAAAAAACCCCAGAGGAAGAAATCCAAAGGGCTTAACCGCATCTTCACGACAACCAGTTTTGGTCTCCAAAACGATGACATGGACCTGAGAACTTCGCTTGCAATAACTTCAACGTCATTGTTTCGCGTGTCATCGTGTGGCAGGTCGTGCCATCTTGTTTAAACTTCATATCATTCACGTCCATTCCAATTCGCGTCAAAAAAATTGTCAACACAGTTAATAAACATTCTTTTCTTTCGTTAATGTTGAAGTTTCCACATGACAGCTACCAAATATGGCTGCCTAAAAGTTTGACAGACGGAAATGGCGCGCGATTCAAAATTCAAGTTTTTCTTGAGACAGCCTTTACAATAACGTGCGTTTTTTTAAAATTTCTCCCCCTAGTCGGCCGTGAATTGTTAGTTGTGAACCAGCTTCAATATAATCCTACTTTTAAATTAATAAAAACGTTTATGTTGCGACATGTTTTGAGTTCGGAAATCCACGAGGTGCAAGCACGAAAAAAAAAGTGGAATTTCTGAATTCATCAATTTCTTTCAACAAGAAACCAGAGGTTATGGTATATGTTAATTTATTAAGTTTCAAGCAAGGCTGGTTCAGAACTAATAATTCACGGTCCACTAAGAAGAAAAATTTTAAAAAAGGCACGTTATGTGCAATGGAAAAAAAATGGATATGCAAAAGTGAAGCTTGGTTCTCACTTTACACGGTGCGAAAACATCGATACGAAATGATTAATATGGGAAGAATATATGTATACAAGCTGTTCAATTTGAATCGTTCACCAGGACTAACTAAAGCATCATCATTAGCAATTCAATTAAAATTCAAAGGATTTTTTTCCTTAAAAAGAACTTTTTTTCCCTACGATAGACAAAAGTTTTCCAAGAGATGCATAATGGAAATTTTAGAAGAAAAAAATCCTTTAAATGCGAATGGTCTTGCTGTAGTATAAGTACAACCCACTTAATGTTCTACTATTTTCTTTTTTGTTACATTATCCTCAAAATTAGGGCGATATTTTAAAATTTCACCAGTGTTAATTGAAAACATATACTAATCAAGAGTTACGATTGTAACATAAATCTTTCAAGCATTTATAATGTATTTAAAATATTTAATGAACTGATATGTTATTTTTGTAAACCTTTTAACTGTTTATGCTTTTTTTCTTTAATTTTAGGTTGTCTGGTGGAATCAGATTTTTGTTAGTCTTAAGTATAAGATGATAAACAAAATATTTCCGCTTCGCATTCTAAATAACAGTAATTTAAAAAAATAACATTTCCAAGTCCATCATTTTCTGCAGATCATGGATGATTCCATCCTCCTAATCTATTCAAAATTAAAAGTGCCACGAGGCCTGTCATCAAATGAAACATTCACAAACACGCATGCATGTAATTATTACGTGTGAACCAATTAGTTACAGTATCACGCATTCATTATTCACTAACATCTAAATTTAAATCGGGCTCCGTTATTCGGATCACTCCAAATATAAATGATGTTCGAAAATTTTGGGGAAAACGGTGTTTCTGAAGTGAAACTATTTTACCGGTTAAGTTATAGCACAAGCAGCATAAAAATGCAACTGGTAACCAGAAACATGATGCCTGAATACGCCTAAATATGGGGTCACCTGCTAGATGCGCACTTGCATAACAATCGAAGAATTTTGTAGATTTCTTTTGCCTGAAATGCAACTGTGACGCAACGCTAGGCCTGTGGAACTGGAAAAATTCTTTCGCCTTGTTTGCACGTCAGCAATGCTAATGCACTCGAGGAAAAGCTTCACCAAGATGGTTTTACATGATCTTATTTCGAAAAGGAATTTTAATTAAACTGTTACATAAACAGAGGTCGTTTTGTTTTATTCATTTGTCTTTTGTACAATTTTACACATACAATCAACAGTTACGAGAAAAAAATTGGTCGTCGTCGTTGACACACAATGACAAGTGCTCTATCATGTAAAACAAATCGTAATGTAATTGACTGTAGAAACTGAAATAGAATTGCCCAAGAAATGAATGTGAGAGTCATGCTTATCGGAGTTTACATGGAGGTTATTTAATGCAAGTTTACATAGTCTAAAGACTTGGAGGAAACGAAACACCTCATGGCTAACTTTAATCATCACTAATGATCATTAATTATAGTTCTTCTGTTAAATTTGAACTTTGAAGATGTCCTAATTTCGTAAGTCGTGTTCAAAAAATAAGATGAATACTGTCAACTTGGATTTATCTCATCCAAGAGTCAATGTAACCCGAGCAAAGTTTCTAAAGGAGGAAAAAAAATAGTCTGCCAAAGTAATTAGTCGGCCGAAGACGAGATATAATATCCATTGTTATGCAAAATTAATTAAAGCCGTTAATTAACATACGCAAACCAAACAAAGCCACGCCTATCAGATGTAGCACTACGTGGAGCGAAAAGCCAAATTTTTTGCCTGTGCCAAATCATTTGCATGTGAATACCATTGGTAGAAAGTCGGGTTAATTAGTTTTGGAGGCGAAACAAAAAACGCCTCTTAAAAGAAAGGATGCTCTGATTAGGAACGAGCCAGGATTAATCTTTTGCGGCTTGCAAAATTGCCAATTAGCCTAAATGTTCAAGTCAATTACCTTATTAGTTTCCAATTGTCTTATTAGATGGTGCAAAAAAATGACTGGCAAAAAGTTTCACCTCCAAGGTACAGTTTCATGCCTAATATTACAATTTAGTCCGGTTGAAAATATGGACATGGTCCAGTTAACTTTTATCGTTGAGAAAAAATTAATCAAAAATGTTAATTCTTTAGTATACTCATTTTTTGCCTGCAAATTTTGGTTGGGTTCTGCTCCCAACTGTGAAGGGAAAATTTGCAGCAGCTCTAACTGATGTGCCTGTCGTTCATGATCAAATAATTATTACAATCTGAAGGAATGATTAATCTGATGTTCACTCCGCGTACATACTAACAATCTAGTAATTTGTTCTAATTGTATTGTTACTCCACTTTATAATTTACCGACAGATGGCATATAACGATAAGATCGTGTAACATGACAACTCAAAATTTATTACCTTGGAGCGATGTTCCGTTGCCCGTTGTTTTCATTGATCCACTTTTAGATAACATATATGGGCAAGAACTTGCAAAAATATCACGCGAATTTTTAGCTTCAATGTAATAAAGTACGCAAGTCTAAACCTCGAAGAGCTTCTACCATAGATTGATCAATGAAGTTTGTTTAAAACGGGATTTTCTTTTCATTAATACTAAACGGTAAACGGTTGTTAAACGAATTTTTTTATGTCTAAAAGTAAACCCGAGTTTCTCGCGAGAGCTCTTCTTTTTTTGGAAATTTTATCACATATTAGATAAAATCGGAATAAGTTATCAGCCGCATGTAATGTAAGCCATAATAAAACAAACATGGTCATTGGCATGTGCCGTGTAAAAATCAACAGCGACGAGGAAACGCATAAAAACTACATTAAACCTAACAGACTGAATATTTATGAACTTCCTAGTATATAATTGAAATACACATATGTGTAGGCCTATAGCAGACATAACTAATTAGGCACTAGCACCAGAACTTGTAAGCATGCACGAACACATGTTATTGTGATCATTTCAGCTGCAGTGATATTTTACGCTTTTTACGTTGTACCTTTGCATAGTTACATGTTTGCGCACTATTATAATAATTGTTTAAATTGCCGCCGTTAATTATCATGCAAATTAATGAACTTACCACTAGTTGAACTGTATTCTCCTATGTACCTCTTTGTTAAATACCGCACTGTCACAGCTGAAACAAAAATATTTATTACTATACATAGATATCCTGTATTCATTTATTTTGTTTATTCTGTTTATCGCTAATAACAGACTTTACTAATAACAAGGAAATGGTGATGACAACCAGAATTTAAAATATTATGATCATGATGTGTTATTTATTATAATTTCGTTTTGTGCACGACGTTCAATAAGAAACAAATTCTACTATTATAAAAGCCGAATTATTAACACAAAGTCTAACAAAATTCAATAGGTGCGTTCGGTGTGTTATTTTTGAATTAGCTGTCGTAATTACTGTTACACTTTGAAAACGTAATTGATTTTAATTGCTTACACGTTCACTTTAATAGAATTGCTGAAAATATTTCCTATACACGGGTATATTGTAAAGAAACTTTGATTGTGCACGTGCTAATAGAAACTAAATAAAAATATTTTTTCTAGTTAACGAAGTATAAGCTCTTACACATTCCCGAAGGAATTGCAAGAAGTAAATAATTAATTAAAGAAAAAATACGGAAATTGAAAAACGATGAGAATCCATCGAAGAAGCGGATTGACATTTTATGTACACGCAATAATTTCTATAATAGAAATTGCACGCATTAAAATTCCATAAAGCGCAGCTGCGCAAAAACGCCGATCTTGCCGCAGAATCGTACGACGCAAACGTGCTATTACGTTAACCTCTAATTGAATCATGTCGGCATTACGGCATAATAAACTTAAGAGTTTGCTAGTTTTGCTTTTTGTACGCCTGGAAAATTTGCACATTTCCGCGTCAGTTACAAGTTACATGGAACTACGTTTATGAGTTAGAATTCTAATCGCATTTAAACTGAATAGGTAAAAAAAACTATACTTGGCTAATTGGCGCAGAAAATAATTAATAGTTTGTTGTATTATTTATTAAAAACTTATATTATTATCAATTCAATGTGTAACTTAATTAAGAAAACAATTATAAAATCATGTAATAATAAACTCACTTTGTGACTATTTGAAAGTTGTGTTGGTAAAGTAATAGGTCTATTCTGCGTTTACTCGTAAGATTTTCGTAAATCTGTAAAAATATAGCTTACGATTATCCTGTAACTGACATTTTACAGAATCGTAAATGTGGCAATTCTGGGATCCGCCTGTAAATACCGCACTTACGATGGTTCAAAGGAACTACTGCAACTTCAGGTCTAATACTTTATGGCGAAATTTACAGTAAAATATAACCTCAAAGTTGTTGTTACTTAAATCGGCTGCAACAGTAAAAGTGTGTGTATGTGTGGAGAAAATGAGGTAAATTTTGTAAAATTTATTTCAGACAGCATTGTAGGTATAAATTTCAGTTTCACATAAAAAACAGAAAAATTGTAGAAATTCGTTTTTATTCATTTATTAGTATGTGTTACTAATACATATTTATGATTTCAGTGAAAATATCAAGAAGAGAAAAAGAACAAAAAATACTACCAACTCACGATATGAATTATACTTGGAAGCAATGGAAAATGATTATGCCTTTAGGTCAAATACGGTAAATCCCACTTTAGGACCTAACTACATCCAGAACAAATGGGAAGAGTTAACATTACAATTAAATGGGCTTGGAGGAGATGGACCCGTCTTAAATTTAGAAGAGTGGAAAAAAGTATGAACAAATGTATGAACAATGTGTACATCATGTATCTATGTTTTTTTTTTTTAGAGGTTTATTGATTGGAAATATGCAACAAAAGCAAAAGCTAGAAAAATTACAAGTCATAGAAATAAAACAGGAGGAGATCCAAGTGCACATATCAAATTGAATGATTTAGAAGAGAGGGCATTAAATGTTTTGGGACGAGTCACAGTAGAAGGTGCAAAAAATATTACAGTTTACGAGGGCATACCTACCTGTTTCACCAACTCCACCTGCAGAGGACATAACAGGAAGTTTCTTTGATGGTAATGTTGATGAGAATGAAATAGTAGTTACCAATATTGAAAATGAAAACAAGCTGGATAATACCCAATGTCATTCAAACCAAAATGTTTCAATGAGACCGTCAAGATCAAGACCTAAGCCTCTCTCACTTTTAGCTGAAAATCTTTTACAAATTACTGAACAAAATACCACCAATCAAAATGAACTTGTTGAAGTATTCAGAAAGTTTGATGAGAATTATATTAAAATTGAGAGAGAAAAACTGGATTTTGAAATTAAACGCTTTACATTTCTCCATCCCGATTTTTCATTGTAGGTAATTAGATTGTTCCTAGAATTTTTATTTAAAGTAAATATTTAAGGATAAAGGTAAATAAACTTTTTCGTTGTATAAAATTATTATTTTTTTAATTTAAGTACAAACACATACGTATAAAAATAAAGAAACTCTTTCTTGTTACATAAAATAATTTCTAACGTAATCAGCCCTAGCTGCTGCTCCTACTTGATAAATAGCATCTAAATTGGCTGCTAAAATTTTTGCGTTTGCATCTGATATTAGCATTACATTGATTGAATGTTTTCCTTTTCTATTGATATAAACAAATGGGGGATGATTAATATCTGTACGAGGAGGTGCAAGCAATAATCTCTACATGAGTTCCATCGACAGCCCCTCTCAGTCCATATTTTCTAAAAAATTCTTGTTTGACAGCAACAACTTCATCACGTGTAATGGGAAATTTAACCCAAATAGGTAATAAATGTTCAACAATTAGTGAACAAATTTCATTTATCGATCTGCTAACTGTAACTTGACTAACAGAAATCCAAGTACATGTACCTACTGAATTCTGATAAGATCCAACTGCTAAAAAGTGCAATGCACTAACGACTCTTCTTTTAACAGGTATTGTGTTATTATTTCTCTTTGGTATGTAAGGCATTAAGTCGTTAATTAAATTTATTACACATTGCTTATTTAGTCGGAATAATGTAATAAATTGTATATCAGGGATATTGAAAGGATCCATTTCATCTCGCAGTCGTCTCCTTTGATTTCGCAAAAAGTTTCTGAAATATTTATAAAGTCAAAAATATACCCACTCTTTACTCTTGAATTTCTTTACCTATTATCATCTTCTTCTAATAATAATCCAATGAAAAAAGCAATATTATTATTATTTAAAACGTTCATGTTTTTTTTTTTACTAATTTTGACTACTACTTATTAATTACGACAAGTTCCGTAACTTTTCGGGACCATTAAACTCATTCGTAAATATTTACGAGTCTATAAGGTTTTCTGGAAGCAATAGGGAACGCAGAATTGCATATCATCCATAAGCCTACAGAAAGATACAGATTTGCTTACAGAGATGCGCAGAATAGACCCATAAGTTCGAATGCATATTAAAATAAAACATACTGTTCAGCATTTAGATTTATTTATTGTAATTTAGATCAATCAAGGTAAATTTTATATTATATTTTGCATTTAGTTCATATTATATCATGTATTTAGTTTCGTATGTTAATTTATGATATGTTTAGAATAGTTTAGAAAGAAAAACATTCAAATGTAAACTTCTAGGTAAAACCTATCATTCATTTACTTCTACAAATTCAGGTCAGAAATTTTAAACCCCTATCTAAATGTATTTCTTCGTAATCATTCAATAGTCGGCCGGGCTGAAAGGTCCCTAATGCAATTCGCTAGAAGCCAGACCACCTGCATAATCGTGCGTTTCTTATTATTGATATACTTCGAATTAGGAACACCAAAAAATACCCTGTATTAAACGCAGAAAACACATTTATCTAAAGTACTTCCAGTTAAAATAGATTTAGTTTTAATCAACCCTCGTTCAGAGAATTTTTTATATATCTGGAACGTTGTCGGTTTCCAATCCTAGACCAACCCCTAATTAAGTCCATAACCAACGAAATCATGGCATTTATATTTCAGCCAATACAACTATTTTCCCCTGCTTCAATTTTCTAATCTCTGCATTTTATTTAAAGCCTTGTTTTCATAATTTAAGGGAGAGATTAACACGGGTCTCCATCAAGTTAGTTTCAAACTGTCGAGAGCAGTTTAACTACGCGCACAGTAACGGTTTCAAATTGTTTTTAAGCAGTTTAACCAGTACTTTATCATTTCAACCTTTTATGTTTAATACATTCAATTCAAATTGTATCAAATTGTAAATATTTTTGTAAATAAAACCTTTAGAAGCAGTGCTAGTGTTCTCACTTTAAAATAGACAATTAGTGCATCTTTAGTATCGCTTCCACGGATCATAGAATTCCTGAGTCACAAAGAGCGCCACTAAACATTGGTCCTTCGAGCCGGATATCCGTCAAGAATATCACGTAATAATAACATCCTGAAGTAAGAACACTGCTGCCCAAAAGGAACGGAAGACAACAAGGAAGTATCCAGGGCAGAGACAACAAACGAAGGGTGAGTCTCCAATTGATATTCCTCTTAACGTCGTATTTTCCTATCACAAAATTTTTCCTTTTGATACAATTACAACTCAATCACAATGGACACGTTAAAAAATCTAAAACACAAACGCGGACAATTGAAGGCAGCCGTAACTCGATTCGTCACATTCATGAAGTCCGACACTGCCCAAGCAAATATATTTCAAGTTAAAGAACGCAAGGAAAACATAAAGAATCTGTTGTCAGATTTTAATAGTCTTCAATCAGAAATTGAAATTCTAGATGAAATAGAAGTGGACAACACGGAACGAGAAGAATTTGAAAATAACTTTTATAATGCGTTAAGTTTGGCCGAGACATTGTTAAAAGTACGCGACTCAAATTTGCATGCCAATAAAGCCAATAACGGCAACGATAATCAGCAGCCTAATGCGCAGATTCGTTTGCCAAAAATCGACCTTCCTGCCTTTTATGGAAAATATGAGGATTGGTACCCTTTTCACGATACTTTTCACTCTTTGATACATTCAAACACAAGCGTATCAGACATCCAAAAGTTTCATTATTTAAAATCATCCGTGAAAGGTGAAGCGGCGTCTTGTTTAGAATCATTAGAAATAAAGTCCGACAATTACAACGACGCTTGGAATATTTTGAAAGAACGGTATGATAACAAAAGATTAATCGTTCAGAAACAC
This sequence comes from Dorcus parallelipipedus, assembly GCA_958336345.1. NCBI lineage: Eukaryota > Metazoa > Arthropoda > Insecta > Coleoptera > Lucanidae > Dorcus > Dorcus parallelipipedus. Next base: position 37,345,058 of record OY284482.1, read on the forward strand.
ATCAAGGCCATTTTGGAATTACCGGACGCCCCTAAAGAAAGCTTTAGAGACTTGCGACACATTTTAGATGGAGTTTTAAAGCACATGCGTGCATTAAATTCGCTAAAACGTCCAACTGATGAATGGGATGACCTAATCGTATACATCATAACATCCAAGCTAGATCCATTATCCGCAAAGGACTGGGAAGACACCTTAACTACCACTGACATGCCGACTTTTAAACAGATGACCGACTTCTTAAAAAAGAAATGTCAAACACTTGAGGCGTTAATTAAAAACACTAAAACTAACGACATTCCGAGACATGTCAATTCACAAAAATTTCAACCGAAATTCAAAACATCTTCGCACATCATCACAAACAAAGTAAAATGTACCGTTTGCGAAGAAAATCATCCGATTTACCAATGCAAGACATTATCCACAATGTCAGTAGATCGTCGATGGAATGAAATAAAAGCGAAAAAGTTATGTATCAACTGCCTAAAACCAAATCACATGGCAGCACAATGCACCTCGGGCTCCTGCAAGATATGCCAGAAGAAGCATAATACTTTATTGCACCGATCGCTTGAAGCAGCATCAACTCCAACGAAATTCGAACAAGCACCACACGCATCAACAACGGTTTCAAATCACAGTGCTATTCGTCACGCAACAAATCAAGTATTGTTGTCAACCGCAATTGTCGATGTTTTAGATATTAATGGACAGGTTCAATGCTGCCGAGTGCTATTAGACTCAGGATCGCAATCCAATTTAATATCTGAAAATTTAGCAAAGCTTCTTGGACTGCAACAAAGAAAAACGCATGTAACAGTAGCAGGGGTAAATCAAAAGAGCACCATAGTAACGCATAGTATCGAAGTAAAAATACGATCAAGAAATAGCAAGTTTTCAACGCTCTTAAATTGTTTAATATTGAACAAAATATCTGAACAAATACCGCTCGTTCCAATATCGCGAACTAATATTCAAATTCCGGCAAATATATCTCTGGCAGATCCGGAATTCAATCAGCCTAAAAACATTGATTTACTAATAGGCGCGGAATTATTCTTTAAATTATTATGTATTGGACAAATCAATTTAGGCAAAAATCAACCCTGTCTGCAGAAGACACTATTAGGATGGGTAATATCAGGAAAATTGACCGTGAATCAAGAAACAGCACGTTCTCGATCAATTTGCAACATTTCAACGTGCACAAACTCAGATGACTTGCTCGTTAAATTTTGGGAATTGGAGGGATATTCGCAGCACTCTAAATTAACTCCAGATGAAAATCACTGCGAAGAACATTTCATCAAAACCGTCAAAAGAAACGAAGAAGGACGATTCAGCGTCTCTCTTCCATTTAGAGAAAATGCATTTAAATTAGGTGAGTCTCGTGAACAAGCATTAAAAAGATTTTATTCTCTAGAGAAAAAATTAGGAAAAGATTCACAATTAAAAGCAGAATATAGAACATTCATTCATGAATATTTAAATTTGGGGCACATGAAAGAAATTCCACACGCAAATGACGAAGTGCCGCATTGCTACCTACCTCACCATGCTGTTGTAAAAGAAAAAAGCCTCACTACAAAATTAAGGGTAGTTTTCGATGGTTCAGCCAAGACATCGACTGGCGTAGCATTAAACGATGTTCTACTGGTAGGTGCGAAATTACAACAAGATTTATTTGACATCATTACTCGTTTCCGCACATTTAAATATGTATTGACTGCCGATATAACAAAAATGTACCGCCAGGTTAATATGCATGAAAATCACACGCCTTTTCAGCGTATACTGTGGCGCGACAATGAACGAGAAGCCATTAAAACCTTCGAGTTAACCACAGTCACATATGGAACCGCATCGGCGTCCTTTTTAGCCATTAGAGCACTACAAGAGTTAGCTGCGCAAGAGAGTCGTAATTATCCGATTGGCTCAGAAATCATTCTACGAGATTTCTATGTCGATGATCTTCTGACAGGAACCGATAATTTAGCAGAAGCCAAACAAATCAGAAATCAAGTAATAGCGATTTTAGCAACCGGCGGATTCGAGCTCCGGAAATGGAATTCAAACGCAAAATATTTGTTAGAAGACATTTTGAACTCGTCGACTGAAAACACCGTTTTAGACATGGACAAAAGTGAGGAAGTTAATACTTTAGGTCTACAATGGAATTCAAACACTGATGTCCTGCAATACTCATTTCAAACGCAAAAACTCCCTAGCAAAATCACCAAGCGTCACATACTTTCATCAATAGCGAAGATTTTCGACCCATTGGGATTAATTGGCCCAGTTGTAATGACAGCAAAGGTACTGATCCAAAAATGGTGGGAATTGAAATTGGACTGGGACGAGTGTATTCCCATGAACTTACAGTGTATGTGGTTTGAATATGCACAGAACATTAAATTTATAAATGAAATAAAAATTCCTCGATATATCATCGGAGTTCATGATCCGAAATATTTTGAATTGCATGGTTTTTGCGACGCCAGTGAGCGAGGTTATGGTGCATGTTTATACTTAAGGGCAATTAATGAAAAGGAAGAAATTTCGTCTAATCTATTAGGTTCTAAATCAAGGGTAGCTCCTTTAAAAATTATATCTCTACCAAGACTTGAACTTTGTGGAGCTCTGATTTTGGCCCAGTTAATGAATAAAGTCAGGCAAGCGTTAAACATGCAAATCAATAAAATTTATTATTGGACTGATTCTAAAATCGTACTGAATTGGATAAAGGCACCATCAAAAGCATGGAAGACCTTCGTTGCAAATAGAGTAAGCGAAATACATGAACTAACAGACGGTTACGATTGGCATCACGTAAGCACGGGCGATAATCCCGCAGACATTATATCCAGAGGTGCTCCGCCACAACAAATAATCGAATCACAATTGTGGTGGAAGGGTCCCATATGGTTACAACAAAAGAATAACGAATTACCAGATTTCGATGATGATATCAGCATTGATGAAACTCCTGAGAGGCGACAATTAACACATACGGTAGTGAATGTTGAGGATTTTGATTTGTTCAACAGATACTCGTCATTGTCTCGACTGAAACGAATAATCGCTTATTGTCTGAGGTTCAAGGCCAATACAATTTCACGCAATTTAGGTACCGATCAGCACAGGAGTGTTTCTCTTAAAGCAGCCGAGTTAAATGAAGCCATGAATCTGCTGGTGAAAATCGCTCAAGGTCAAGCTTTCAAAGGGGAATTGGATCAACTGGAAAGGAAAAAACAGCTGCATTCCACGAGCAACTTATTAAGTTTGAGCCCTTTCATCGATGAAAGTGGAATCCTTAGAGTAGGAGGTCGTCTGAAACATGCAAACATATCCGAACAACAGAAACACCAGATATTGCTCCCCGGAAACCATCCACTAATGAAACTAATAATAATGCACGAACACATTAGATGTTTACATGCTGGAGTACAGTCAACTTTAGCAGCTGTTCGAGATAAATACTGGCCAGTTTCTGGAAAAACTGCAGTGAAGAGTGTCATTCATAAATGCGTCACGTGTTTTAAGGCAAACCCAAAGGGGATAGAACACTTAATGGGAAATCTTCCTTCAACTAGGGTAACACCATCCAGACCATTTGAAAATGTTGGAATTGATTATTTCGGACCCCTTCATATACGCGAAGGCAGGAGGCGAAATAGCAAAACAACGAAAAGTTATGGAGCTGTATTTGTTTGTTTTGTTACAAAGGCAGTTCATCTAGAGTTAGTTGGAAATCTGACTTCTGAATCATTTTTGGCAGCATTAAGAAGATTTATGGGTCGACGAGGTAAACCAGCTAACATCTATTCAGACAACGGCACACAGTTCGTCGGTGCTAACCGAGAACTCATTGAGTTAAAAGAATTTTTCGTTTCCGAAAGAGATAAGGAAATCATACAAACGGCTTTGGCAAACGAAGGTATAGAGTGGCATTTTATTCCGCCTAGATCACCCCATTTTGGAGGAATCTGGGAAGCAGCTGTCAAATCAGCAAAACATCACCTAACACGAACGTTAGGAAAAACGTCATTGAACTTCGAAGAAATGAACACCCTTTTAATTCAAATAGAAGCAATCCTGAATTCTAGACCCATTACTCCTTTATCCAACGACCCGAACGATTTTACCTTCCTTAGTCCATCACATTTTCTAATTGGAGGCTCATTTATGTCAAATGCGGAGCCTAGTCTAACACATCTCAAGGTAAATCAGTTGTCCAGGTGGCAGTACATACAACAGACTCGCCAACATTTCTGGAATCGGTGGTCAAAGGAATATTTAAATCAGCTCCAAACTCGCACCAAATGGAAAAGCAATGCAACTCAACACTTAAAACCTGGAACTCTGACTCTCATACGTGATGAGAACACTCATCCATTAAACTGGCAGATTGGTCGTGTCATTGAAGTCTTTCCTGGTGATGATGGCGTCGTTCGCGTCGCATTAATCAAGACGCCCAATGGTGTTTTCAAAAGAGCTGCTACTCGACTCTGCGTGCTTCCCATCGAACAATGAGTGATTTATTTTTTTTTGTTTTGTTGAAAGGTGAATCTTTCAAGGCGGGGAGTATGTTCAGCATTTAGATTTATTTATTGTAATTTAGATCAATCAAGGTAAATTTTATATTATATTTTGCATTTAGTTCATATTATATCATGTATTTAGTTTCGTATGTTAATTTATGATATGTTTAGAATAGTTTAGAAAGAAAAACATTCAAATGTAAACTTCTAGGTAAAACCTATCATTCATTTACTTCTACAAATTCAGGTCAGAAATTTTAAACCCCTATCTAAATGTATTTCTTCGTAATCATTCAATAGTCGGCCGGGCTGAAAGGTCCCTAATGCAATTCGCTAGAAGCCAGACCACCTGCATAATCGTGCGTTTCTTATTATTGATATACTTCGAATTAGGAACACCAAAAAATACCCTGTATTAAACGCAGAAAACACATTTATCTAAAGTACTTCCAGTTAAAATAGATTTAGTTTTAATCAACCCTCGTTCAGAGAATTTTTTATATATCTGGAACGTTGTCGGTTTCCAATCCTAGACCAACCCCTAATTAAGTCCATAACCAACGAAATCATGGCATTTATATTTCAGCCAATACAACTATTTTCCCCTGCTTCAATTTTCTAATCTCTGCATTTTATTTAAAGCCTTGTTTTCATAATTTAAGGGAGAGATTAACACGGGTCTCCATCAAGTTAGTTTCAAACTGTCGAGAGCAGTTTAACTACGCGCACAGTAACGGTTTCAAATTGTTTTTAAGCAGTTTAACCAGTACTTTATCATTTCAACCTTTTATGTTTAATACATTCAATTCAAATTGTATCAAATTGTAAATATTTTTGTAAATAAAACCTTTAGAAGCAGTGCTAGTGTTCTCACTTTAAAATAGACAATTAGTGCATCTTTAGTATCGCTTCCACGGATCATAGAATTCCTGAGCCACAAAGAGCGCCACTAAACACATACTTGTGCAGAAAACTATCCTACAAGAGAAATACTAGACATTTTTAACACGGAGATTTGAAATGTTTTTGTGTTATAGTAATTTATTTGTTTACCTGTCAAAGCAGGCGTTGCAAGTGGGACCGTTGTTATCTTTATTTTATACAATTTGTACTGAATACTTTAAAGGTCCAGTACAAGTCCGACGCCGTAACAATCATACAACTGTAAAATCCTTTTATTACTGTACTTATTTCGATCATCTGCTGCTCTTTTTTAATCAGGGACGTATCGTCGTTTAGGGTATAATTTTTGATTAATTATTTCTCGAAAACGTACATAAAATTTTTTTAAGTAACTTTTTTGCCGTGCTCTTGGATATCGCTTCTTTTTTTGGGCATGGATCAATATCATGAAAACCTGCTTGGAATACATGCTGGATTTTAGTTTCATATTGAAAAAAAAAATTACACATTGTATGTTTAAAAACCTACATTACCTATTGCAACATAATTGTCACTTTCGTTTACATAGTCCTTAAACGGACAGACTAATATTATTTTTCTCTTAACTGTTAATTTAGTCGTGTCAATATTTACATTGTCTAAAAGAAGAAACGAGCCAGGATTTATGCCCGGCTATTTCGTTTTTGACGTTAATTGGTGTTGAATGATTAATTACACCATGAGGTCTTTGTATACACGCAGTATTATTAGATATTAGCATAACAATGTGCAGATAATAAATATTACAGCATTAATTATGTAGTCGGCCTGACGTGTTTCGCGTCTCGTGCATTTTTCGACGGCGTTGAATGTACGACGGTGCGATATAAAATTTAAATAAAACGTCTCAAATAAGGCGCATAAATCCGTTGAGGGACTTGTAGCTCGATAAATGAACAAGAGCGCAGTCGGAACCAAGTGTTCTTCGCGAAACAGACTCATATTTGCAATGCTAATTGCGCGAACGAGTTAAGCCATCTTCCTGGACTTGGTAATAAAACGTGCACAGGCAGTTTAACACATTACAACTCAATACAGACTCGTCGTTCGGCAGAATTTTAATTTCAGCTCGGGAATGTTAATAGCGTCCCCGTTTGGCTGAAATCAGATGGGGTCATCAAATTGACCTCTTGCCTGCGTAGGACGGTAACGAAAAACTATTCTAAGGAAATTCATTAGCCAGCGAACTCTCGTTTGAGTCAATTAACTCGTGATTGTTTAATTTAACCCGACCGAGCGAACGTACTTACGTAGGTACGTATACGAGAACTTGAATTTTATTATCGGTCGGAGCAAGAGAAAGGCAAACACAAAGTCAATCAGTAAGAACATTCATTCACACTCTCGTGTCACGACGTTAACCCCTAGTCTCTTATTATCATCATCTTCTATTTGCTCCTGTCTGCAAAGAGATATGTAAATCTATTTGTAGGACAACTTTTCTTGTTAACAAAACATTGTTCTGCTGATTTAATTGACAGCTTGAAACGTTTAGATGAAGACTGATTAAATGGCTCTAATATTATTCTCTTTCTCTCTCTCCTCAACACTAAAGGGTGTAATCAATTAAGTTTCACATACTGCAACCACTATTAATACACAAGAAAAGAAGCGAAGTTATGACATACGTTTGGAAAAAGTGTTAATAAGTGAAACTTATTCGATTACACCCTGACCTATTTAAATTTGATTCTTGCTGAGGAGTTTCAAACGGACTTCAATAACTGGACAACTTTTAAAGAAGAAGGACAAACGGAAAATTATTTTTTTAATGTTAGCAATTGATTGGGGAAAGCGTTCCCAATTCTCAAAATAACCGCATGAGATGAATAGGAAAACAGACATAAATTACATGATCTTTAATAAAATGAGTAATCTGCAATGAAACTGCATGTAGTTACTTTCAAAACTTAATAAAAATCATGACAGTTATAGAAGAACTGGAATAGAGAAAGGAACATGTGCATATCAGAAAATGAACTGATACCGAAAGAACTGATTCTTTGCTTACAACATTCTCAAAAGAAGCGTTTCATTGAGCATCTCGAACAATTGTGGCCGTTCTATTACCATCGTGACTTGCAAGTATTCGCTTTGTAAGGTCGAGAGAAGTTGGCAAAACAGAACGTTTGCCGTGAATAGAGAAAAAACCTCTCCTCATCAGGAGAAGCTCTTTAAGCAGATGACAGCGTCTTGGATCGAAACGAGACGGGTGTCTCGCAAAAAGAGGACAAAAAGACAGCTCTCAAATTGAATTAAATTAAAACTTTCTTCCTCCTTTTCTTGCATTACCGGATAATTAGCACGCATAAAAGGTGTATCGATTCTTAAAGTCTTCGGCGCTTGCTAATGAGGTGTTTTGTGTCGCAAAAAACGTCCTCCCGGCGCAGATTTTTAAACGGCCGCATAAAGCAATTAATCGTTATCTGCGTCCGACGCAATTAAAACGCCAATTAAACAAATGTTCACGGATCCTAATGAGATGCATTCATTTTTATTCCGCCTCTATCTGATATCGGACGAACACGCGAAGGGCCGTTGGTGCCAATGACATATCCGTGCAGTGAAAGTATGTGAATACTGAGACCATACACATAATTAAACCATATATGTATGTAATTTGGAAATTCATTCTACAGTATACGAATGTATGTACAGTGCTGGACAGTTAAGAAGAAATGCAATAAAAATTGTGTCACATTCTATTAAGCACAACTGTTGCAATTCATTAACTTTTGGTAGTTTAGTAATCCCATTAATAACGCATCTTTTTTAACGATTTGTTGCAGAACGAACCCTTAGTCAGCATTCTTTGTTTCATGTGACTCATTCGCATTATGGTGGGCCGTTTTCCGGCGTTCCCATCTGCCGTCTGGATTCCAAAGAGGTGACCTCCGTATGTAGGTTTGAGAGTCCAGAATGAAATATGAATCTAGTTTTATTAACCTAAGCATACCTACACGGGCAGGAAAGGTAATTTACTGCCTAATTGTAAACAGTACTTTAAATGGTAGACATCTCAGCATAGGAAATACTTTTAGTATAGAATTCTTATTGAATCGTATTGAATTGAAACACCCTAAAAAATTATGCGAGTCTGTTGTTGCGCGGAAATGGGTTTAAGACAACAGTATCTAATTGTAAGTATAACGAATTCCTTTCAAAGTTGGTTATGGATTAGGTAATGCATGTAAGGAATACAATTTGTTTAAGATTTTGTTGCCCGGACGAGCATTGATATAATTCAAAAAACGAACCGAAGATAATCATTTTGATTAATTGACAACTGTCGGTAATACGTTCTTCTTATTAAATGAATAACATACACATGTCTTCTATCATTTATTTTTTTATTTATGGGCAAGTCCTTGACTCACATACAAATCTATGTGATCATGAACGTTAATCTAAGATAGGCGCAAGAAAACAAATGAACAATTAACATTTGACAGTCCCAATCAGATCTAATCAATCTCTAGAAACTCACAACGAAAGCCAACCGGACTGTAATCAGCGTCGCCATAGGAGTGTTATCGATCGATGGCGATAACACCGTTCATTAATTAGCAAAAAACGCGTCCGTCTACGAAGTTCGTTAATCCATTCGCGAATTAGCCGAAACCTGTAATTGTAATTTCGATTGCGTTTAATGGCCGGCTTGCGAAACGCTGTTATTAGCACTTCTGCGTTCGCGAATTCGACGTAAATTTCTCTGACGTTTTGATGATGCTGCACTCTATTTTCTCTTTATTTATTGCCCCGCACTATCGCTTTCATTTGCGCCCACGTAGTGTTGAAAGAATGATCGCATTTCATTCTCTTCGCCCGATACATCAAATGAGTTATTATCAAGTCAACCTGGGGTATATAATTTTAAATTTATTTTTTTTTCTGGCTTGGATTATCCAACAAAACTGCCTCGTGATAGGAAGACGACTACGGGTGTAACAAATCGCTGAACTTGTTATATAATTTCTGTGCCTGGTTAAAAGAAGATACACCTAATTTTTAAAATATAAAATAAAAATTTCAGAGAGGGAAATGGTGACAAAAGCATGTAGTTAGCACAATTTATTCTTCAATTACCATTCATTTCTGCTGTTGAAATGTTTTACTAAAACGTTAGCCTAACATAACCAAATGAAAAAAATAAATATGTTATTTAAATTTATTTAAAACTAGCAAGCTTTTATACTTTTTGAAACGATAAAGTAAATCTGAGTTGATAATTTTTTGATTGAAATTCGTCAGCAGTTTCTGGATGTACCCGCGTCACAATTCTCCTTTTTTGTCGACGTTTCGTTATTTCTTACAAAAGGATTTCCTCCTCGGCAAGAAAGAAGAATTGTGACGCGATCATCAATAGCGATGGTGGAGCCCTAGTAGTTTCTAATGGGGAAAATTTGGCAGCACTATTAACAGTTGTTCCGTTCAAATGTCATATTACAAACATATTGCTTAAATTGAAACTCATGTTGAGTTCGAGAACTATACACCCTCAAGTGCATCTGTGCTTGTAATCGCAACTTTCTTACTCACGTCTTCTAACTTATTTTGCATATTGCGATCTGTTTCAAGAAGTTTTGTGTTTGCATTATTTCCACAGCAACAAACACATTTTCTACACCCTACTTAAAAGTGGCATGTGAAAAGTGCGTCCGTTGTCACGGTAATAATGTAAAATACAAGACGTTTTAAAACGAATGAGCGAGACGCAAAATAAGTTAAAAATCGTGCACTCGAGGGTGAGTTCTCGAACGCAACCCTACTTAAATGTACGATGCATACGGCCATAAGAGTGAAGATAACTCTTTTACTCTACTTTTTTGGCGGTAACAAAATTTTGTCAACGCTTCCACTTCAAGATCGTCCTTTTCAATTTTTTCCAACTTTTCCATTCGTTGCAGCTTTCGAAACTTTTCACATTTTCAGCACATCTGAGTACATCATATTCCTCCATTTATTCGATTAGCTAAAAGAGCCAAAATTGCTCTTTTACTCTACTTTTTTGACCGTAACAAGATGTTGTCAACGGTTCCTCTTCAAGATCGTCCTTTTCAATTTTTCCATCCGTTGCTGCCTTCCAAACTTTTCACATTTTCAGCACATTTGAATTCATATTCCTTCGTTTATTCGATTAACAGATACTCCCCGAGTTTTGAATTTTCTGTCTTTCTACTAAAGATAAGCGTACAGCGCTTATTGATATCCAGATTCGGTTTATCATTATCATAATATCGACTCATCGAGCAAGTATAATCTATGTCAGATTGAAGTTCAGTACATCCAGACAGCTTGAAATAGATGAGTAGATTTTTAAATCATCAGCATATGCAAGAATATGGCAGGTGAAGGAAGACGGGAGATCATTAATGTCTTTGATTATATACATCTGGACTGCTAGCGATTTTAAAAATGTGTCTCCAAGATGAGCGACATGAAGTTGCTAGGTGGCGACTTTGGAAACTATATCGGGGATCTTATTGCGCTTTGAGTGCAGCTGAAACTGTGGGCCAGTTTTGGTTACGTTTGGTATCCTTGAACTACATAAATTACAACTTGAAAGTTCAGAATTTTGACACTGGTTGTCAGAATAGGCTGGTGGCGTCATACGACATAGTTGTTTAATTATAACCTCTGTAAGTTATTTTCGTCAGATTTGTTGCTTTTTATAAGTTGCTTTGCTGCAAATTGTAAAGCAATTGCTTATAATAAAACAAGACCCGATGAAAAAGAATCGTTTTACGTGTACTATTTAGTTTCTATTTTGCTCGTCAGGCAACTCGATGGCGCCGTTGATGTTGGAGACACAGTGCTGCATTGTAAATTATATGCTGCTAGCAGTCCAGATGTATATAGTCAAAGATTATTCTATTCATTAATGATCTCTTGTCTTCCTTCTCCTGCCATGTTGAAGACAAGAGATCATACATTAATGAATACATTAATGATCTCCTGTCTTCCTTCATCTGCCATGTTCATGCATAAGCTGATGATTTAAAAATCTACTCAGGAATCAAATTTGGATCCTCTTCTTTTTTTTAAATATTGAAGCTTGAAAAAACAGATGAGTAGATTTTTAAATCATCAGCATGGCAGGAGAAGGAATCAATTAATGCATATGCAAGAACATGGCAGAAGAAGGAAGACAGAAGATCATTAATGAATACATTAATGTTCTCCTGTCTTCTTTCTCCTGCCATGCTGATGATTTAAAAATCTACTCATCTGTTTCAACCTTCAATATAAAAAAAAAATAAGAGGATCCAAATTTGATTCCTGAGGTACACCCGACGTTGAAAGAAAATCGTCAGATTGAAAACCATTGAAGAAAAATTAATAAGCGTAATTAATTCTCTTAGTAAGGTAAGACTTAATAAGTAGCAAAAAGTTTAAATTGAACCCAAAAGAACTTAATTTATCCAATAATATACCCTGATTAATTCGGTGAAAAGCACTAGAAAAATCGACAACGTCGACTTGTTTTTGCCTACCCAATTCTTCTCTGATAAATTGCATAATCGAAGCCTAATTTGGAACTGTCGACCTTCCTGACAAGAAACCGTGCTGGTTAAGTGAAATGTAGGAGCAAACGCAGAAATAAACATATAAATAAATAACGTTATCGTAGACCTTAGCAAAATTAGATAATATAAGTGTATATCTATAGTTCCTAAGCTCACAAATTTTTCCCTTTTTAAAAACTGTATGTTTTCACTTGTCAAGGAAAACATATCTACAATCTCTAAGTATAAAATCAGGAACCGTATTATGACCAGCAGTGACGTTATGAAGATATTTCGATATTATTTTTGCTAATTCTTCTTCAGCAACAGGATGCAGAATTGAACATAGCCGTTTTGTATAATAAATAACGTGTATTAGAGAGAGAGATTTAGGAAGAAACGACATTGAGAAGAGTTGGGCAATAGCATCAACAATAGACTCCGGGAACGCGGGGTATCCTTCTGGTGGTACCATTTTTGTCATGTAAATATTTAAACAATTGCTTGGTATTGGATTGGATTGATTTTTCAATATATGTATAGCACCTATAAGTTGCTGATATCGTCTTACTAACAGATCTAAGTCTTCAAAACTCCATAAGGAAAACAGGCTTTCTAGTAGATTTTCATCGGCATCTCTAATAGTCTTTCAGTTTTAAAATAGAAATAATATCAGGAGTAAAGCAAGCTGGATTCTTTCAAGTTCAAAACCAGAGATTGAATAAGTCGATATGAATCGATTGAAAATATCGAGGGTGTCATATCAGAAGGACGTAAGCGCCATTATAATCCTATGCTGATACGCCCTTCTGATATGACGCCCTCGATATCATATAACTTTGAATAGAAAAGTTTAAGTAGCGACATCCTATGATTGTTTTTGGCCTGACATTGCATTAGGATTTCCAAATTGGAACCAGTTTGCTACATAATACGTCATCCCATACAAGGCGGCCATGTGTGCTGTCAAAGCATAATGAAAGTTTTTAAAATTTTGTTGCAAGTCGGTAGTGATTGCAGTGGATTCCTCGAGCATCCTCTGTCCCTATTTGGGGCCTCGTCAGCAAAAGCGTAGCTCGAGAATTACACTGCAAACCAAACCGACCTGTCCTAGATTATTCGTATTTGCGATGTAAAAGTAATGAAAAGTTTAAGTAGCGACATCCTGTGATCGCTTTTGACCTGAGATTGCATTAGGATTTCCAAATTGAAGCCACTTTGCAAACTTTTCATTACTATTACATCGCAAATGCGAATAACCTAGGACAGGTCGGTTTGGTTTGCTACGTGTCTGCTGACGAGGCCCCAAATAGGACGGAAAGAGCTGTACCGAGGATGCTCGAGGAATCCACTGCAATCAAAACCGACTTGCAACAAAATTATCAATAGAACATATCCACAGCAACATTGACTTCTGTACAAGTATCAACAAATGTCCAATCTGTATGTAACAGATCCTCCTGATATAATTTGCTTTACGAAAATTATAAGGTATCTACGATTTTTAAACTTTTAAAAGTGGAAAATGAATGATTTAAAGCTAGAACATCGAAGTTGAATAAAGAAGGGAACACTCTTAAGAATATCCATGACAGAATGGCAGCAGTGTATAATCGTGACTGCCCATCATATTTCCAAGTCAAATTTTGGTCAAAGCATTTTCGTTGGCGTAGAGAAACCATTCTGGACAATCCAAGAGGTGAAGGGCCCTTAGAAGTTCGAAATACAGATATGGTAAACAAAAACTGAGGATATAGTGATGAAAGATGCTTGAAAATGTCATTAATTACCGCACAATTAATGCAACCACCTCTAAAATAGGCATGAATACAATGTTCTGCAAGAAAATTGATGCCTACAATGCCTACGAAGTTTGGATTCACCACTACATACCTGAGACCAAGGAACAGCCCAAAGAAAGGGTTGCCAGCGAGGAAACTGCACCAAAGAAGGCGAAGAACGTTTCGTCGGCCGGGAAGGTTATGGCGACTAGCTTTTGGGATTCGCGAGGAATAATCTTCATCTATTAAATGGAAATGGGTAAAACTATTACGGGTGCGTATGATTCTTTATTATTGAACCGTTTGAAAACCGAACTGCAAGAGTAACGTCAACGATTGGCCCATAAAAAAGTCCTTTTCCATCACTCGTCTGAAGTTGTGGCAACAAAATTGATCGAATTAAAATTCCAACTCGTTCCGCATCCCCCATATTCTCTAGATTTGGCTCCCTCGGACTACTTGTTCCCTAATTTGAAAGAATAGCTAGCGGGAAGGAAATTTTATTCTAACGAGGAGGTGGTTATGGAAACGAATGCCTATTTTGCAGAATTGGTGCTATTCTATTATTTGGAAGGGATCAACAAATTGGAACAACGTTGGACTAAGTGTATAAGCCTACAAGAAGACTACGTTGAAAGATAAAAATAGTGCACCTTGAAAAATGAAGTAGTAGGACTTATCAAACCACCCTCGTATATGCCAAAAGGTTCAACAATTAATGCAGAAGCTTATCGAAGTATACCTCAAAATTAAAAAAAGGCTCTTGAACAAAAACGATCTCATAAGCTCTGTAAAGAAATGCACGACAATTGCAAGGTGCACAAAGAAAAAAAAAGTTAAGGAATTGATCGACGCCACTGGCTCTATTGAACTGGACCACCCTCCATATACTCCAGATCTGGCACCCTCCGACTATCACCTATTTCGACAACTTAAAAAGAACCTGCGAGGTAGGCGATTATCTTCAGATCTAAAAAGATCTAAAAGATACTGTAGACAATTTTTTTGCGGAGCTTCCAAAAGAATTTTTTCAAGTGGGTGGGTGAGCAAGAACTGGCTCAAACTTGTGGATTTAATGGAGAATATTTTGAGAATTAAAAATATTTAAATTACTCCCTCTCTTTTTCTTCATGGCTAGGTACTAGGTAGATATTGAGCCAAATAAATAAAACGAAGCAAATGCTTTTACTTCTGTTATAATTTTTTTAAAAGCTTGAATAGGTACGTGGAATAATTTCGAATGCAAATAATTATAGGATTCTATTTATTAAAATTTTTACTACGTTAACAGGCAGAATTATTTAGAAATTCATTTTTCTTCAAATATTTGCAGTTTTCATTGAAAAATTTGAAGTAAAAGCATATGCTTCGTCTTATTCATCTGGCCCAATATCTTGCGTTGCAGGATATAATTATGTATTTTGTTAAAAAATAATCTGAAATTAAATACATTTAAGTAACCATTTAAGTTTCAACTTAGAACGTTCGAGGTGGTTAATTCTTCATTTAACAACTTCTGTGAAATGGACCGTAGATGTGCGTGCATAAATATATGGGCTTTAAATTAATGCTCTCGTCATGAATGATGTATGTATGTACAAATGTGAATCGTTAAAAGAGCGTAACTGATGTATGTGATTTGAGCAGCTCGCAATGATTTTAATTACTTTAATAAACGTAATTACAGACGTGCGAACACGGTAGGGGGAAACAGATCTTGAGTAATTCACTCACCCGACCTGTAACTGTATATTTAACAACTACAAAGTCACCATTAAGTTGAAAGTAATTTACAACATTATATAATTACACGTAATGTATGTATATTGTGTGCAGATAGTAGGAATAAATTTATTCGCCGTGGAAGTTGCATTCACATTCACACAAACTATCGCATCTCGGGGCATAACTCAGGTCGTCTTAACGTACGGGAACGTTTTCTTTTTCTTCCAGCAGATTATCAGCGATGAAGTTGTAATGTATTCCAGCAAAATCTAATTATAAATACACGTACGTGTTAAAAGTAGGTAAAATTTGTGCTCGGCCGGCATTCATGCGCGCAGATAAGCCCCGTCTTCCTCTTTCAGATTTACGCCCAGTGCGAAACAGCGCCGACACGCACAAGCTGGTTAGAGATGCGCGCGTGGTAATTAATAGTTATTTGCGGCGAGCCTCAGGCTTGAGAGGTCGCTTCGCTGGCGCCGCAGACTCAAGGTGTGTAATTTCATATTTATCTTGTGAGGCTCTCTTTAAAATGCGCCAGCTTGTGGTTGTTGAGTTGCCAAGAGTTACCGACCGACAGACCGACCCCACGTCCGTTGCTAAAAATACACTTCGTGAAAATTTCCACTTCACCGGACGTGAAGATTTAATTATGGTCGCAGAAAACTTGAAGAGGATTAAGATACCACCTATAATTTGGGTTGATTGTTAAACTTATACCGAAGTATTCGTCATATACTTTTTCCATAATTTAATTGATTTAAGCGATCAATCATCAGATTCCGATAGCTTTTACCAAAATCTTTGCAGCCATTCAGTTTTGCTCATCTTTCCTTACTCCAGCGTCTTCTTTATTTTAATGAAACTTACAAACCGTCGATAGGTAATTTTTAATCCCTTCGTGTATATTGTTTAAATGACATCATAAACTTGTACTTCTTAGTGTAGGTACATAAAGCCTGTTCTAGAAAGTTTTGCAAAACTCAATCAACTTATTCTTCTACGCTTTCCAAAGTTATAATTAACAACAGAAAAACGAACGTTCGAACATAAAACGTGATTAAATCGTAATGTAGAAACTAATTAAATCAAAATTAGGAAAAAAAAAGTGTTATTACAAGAAATCATTTACAATTTTCCAATTTGCGATTAATTAAGCTAATTGCTCTTGCAATGAAAAGTGGGGGTTTGATTTGATCACTTTCATACATCTTTTCTGATAGTACTATAAAAATCAGCAACCACAAATATCATATCAGGAAGATTTTGTCGAAATTCTGCGAAAGAAACACAAATATTACATACTAAGTGACACAGTAATAGATAACCCCCAGTTTCATAATGGAATTTAAAGGAGACTTTAAAATTAAAGTCACAAAAGTGGTTTCATATTTGTTTTGACATCAGAAGGTGACTATAAATTTAAATTCTATTATGAAACGGGGCCTTAGTATTTTATTTCAATAATTTTTGACATAAGTAAGTATACTGGACATTCAGAAGGTAATAGTAAGTAATTGATCAAACGCTCGAACCAATTTGATAACCAGAAGGTGAATTAAATTTTAATAAGTGTAAGTCTGAAAGGGAAGTACTAACATTGAAAATCTCCTACCAAGAATGTCCCATGCATGTGCGGTGGGGGACAGACCCAGAGATCTTAGTACCCATGATTAATTTTAATGTGATCACACTAATCCAGTGTTACTGTTGTTACATGTGTTAACTCGCTGAAAAACTGGATTTGATTGTGTCCTTGTTACAGTTCAAAATCGTGTTAGGAATAAGTTGGCAATATTTGAGAATTTCGGCCAACGTAAAGTTTATTGTGGCAATCCTGACTACCCCAAGCGCAGGCTTCAAATTATTGATCGCCGCAAACATCGCATGATCGATGTCCTTATATGCGCAATTCGATAACGGATAGTTCTGATTGGCCGAGGCTTTGTTTCACGGCGTCACTTTCCGTTTAGTTGTGCTGGTGCTTATACCGTGTGTGTGAATTATCGTTTTTGCTTGGAGATGAGTTTGGAGATGAGTAAATTTAAATCACCTCCCGATCGGCTAGACTCGAGGAGATGAGTTATCGGACGTACGTAACCCCAGAAGTAAAGGGATTGAATTTACTAATAAATTATAATTTACCAGTTCAGCACCCTTGTCTTTCTTTGTAGAAATAAGGAAGCTTGAAAAACACAAAACCCAGAAGGGATTAAAGATTTAAATAAAGAAAATGTAATACCAATACGAATTTGTCAAATAAATTCGGATCCGACTTTCCGTTCACAAAAAGAAAAATAAATAAATCTCAAATATTAAGTAATTAAACTCGTGCAACAAAAGGTTGCTTCGTTTAAAAGTAACATAAACGTAGCACTTGAAATATCGCAAATCTAAAATAAAATCCAACCTTGTCCGCTCTAGTACACGTCAGCTGTCAAGTCGACGACGATGTCCAACGAGAGTGAAGAAGAGCACGTAGGCACAACGGACCTTTCGTGTTCCCACGCAGTACGTTGATCCGCAATACTGAAAAAGGTTCTGAATAAATTTTTCATCCGTAACAAAAGCTTATATCGACTTGGTCGGAATTTTTCAAGAAACAGCGCCAATCTTACTTCTTTTACCCATGCCAGGCTTGATTTTTATCAAAAATAATGTACGCTAATGGCTGACGCCATCTTGATTTCTAACTATGTTATTCCTTCTTTTAATTCAGGCTTCCATCGCCGGATATTGGTTCTTCTGGATACTTTTACTTTCAGATATCTTACGTTTGGTTACCCCCTTTTGCGGTGTCATCAAGGCTCACCCCCTACGCTCTGCGGATACATTTCGCCGAGACCAGTGAACGCACCCGTTTGGAGGTTGCTTGACTTCGCAGGATGACAAGAAACGTTCCTGACCTACGAACACACGAACTTTAATAATTTTTATTAACTTATCGCGAGACGATACGCACAGAAAGAGCGAATTCTCCGCAGATTTTGTATCTGTAGTTGGTCGAATTGAATTGCTTTTATAAAGATAATGCGGAATTGAACTGATGTAACAAGTAAATAATTAAGCAAATTGTACACTCGAATACAACCTGGTAGACCATATTAGTTATAGAGTTTTAATCGACCTTCCGCCACACCGGGTTATCCGTTTGTAACTTCGCAATTTTGTTTTCTTTTGTAAACCTTTTGTGCATTCGAATTAAAGTGTTGGTTCTAGTAACTGTTCTGTGCATTTGTACCTCTATCTTCAACGGGCAAGTGAGTAAAGTAAAATCTCCTGGATTGCAAAAACTATGGCGAATGCGAGACACCTTGGGAACAATATTTCGCACTAACTTCTTCAGCTGGGTACCCTGGCGCTTATATTACATCTTTAAAAACCATGCCCATCTCCATTGAGCTGGGGCAACAGCTGACGGAAAGCAGCCACCTACTTAAGAGTAAGTAAAACAGGAGTAATTCATTTTAGAGTTTTGGTGGTAGCATCGTGACATAAGTTTTCATAATTTTCTGGAACCCCAACAGTGAAACAGACCAGCCTTTCACAGTAAACAAAAATAAATAAATAAAATCGGGACTACAATGTCTCATTCCTCGTCCCACAGTAATCGTTCTTTGTATCGTCGGTTGTCAACAACAAAATTCAAATTCAGTTTCAAAACCTTGGGTCTTCAATATTATGTGAACCACTGATTTACAATCGTCTTAATGGTTTCTTAAAGTCTAAAATTCTTGGCGTTCGGAGGTTCTTTGGCCACGTCTCGTTGTCTCTCCCGCTTTGTGCTGGACCATCCCATTCCTGAACAGTTTTTTCATGGCGAGGTTGTTACGTTTTCTTTCCGAATTTCCCACTTTAGGACCCTCGCGGACGAGTTGCATTCTTTTTAAAACCTGCATTTTGACCGCTTACCTCGGGAGTCGTCGTTTTCCGCGCGGCTGCTACTCGCTGGTGCTCTTCTTGCAGCGATAATTCTCTTGAGGCCCCGTAATCGGTTGCGACGTTTGGTTTGTTTATTGTTGCACGATGACAGTGCGAGGTCATGTAGTGTTGCCAACATGCTGCGGCGGCAGATGATTTTCCCATCAATTTCCGTTGTGATCGATCTGTCGCATAGTTCTTGTTTCTCGTGTCGCGGAGTTTGGGTTTTCATGCGTTGTTAAACTTTACGGTCCCCTTTTTCTTGTGGAATAATTTTTGGTTCGAATTTCCTTGACCGGTTGACTTGCCTGCCTTTCAAAATGTTCGAGGACTTTTTAACTTCCGGCATGGGGCGTTGTTCGTTGGCTCGTCCGCACGATTTGATTCTCCATCTTGTGTCGTGAGAAGTCACACCTGTTTGGGTCAGCCTGCTTTTGGTTTTTGAGAATTTATCGCAAGAAAGCTTGCAAAAGGATCTGTGACCACAGGTGAAAGTCTTGGTGGTGTTATTTTTTCCCCATCGCTGCAGCGGATGTGTTTCTTCTGATTTCTCAATCACCGGCACGTGGAGATTTTTGTCGGTGCTCGTAACTCTGTTACGAGGTAAATTTTCTTTTAATTCTCTTCTATAGCGTTCGTGGTTTCTGTCCCGCGATTTTATGTTAATAGTTTCGTTTGCTTTTATTCAGCAAGCAGTACGGGATCTTAACCCGGACTTGCACACGGAAGTCACGGCTTTACAAACCGCGGTAGAGCCCGCTGTTCGGCACCTTTTCTTCAGTCTGCGAGCTCTTCTGGTCCCCGTCTTCACAGAACGAGCAGCAACCCCAGCAGAGGTTTGAAACGGCGAACTCCTCTTTGTCATCGCCTCGGTGTACTTACAAGCGTCCAGCGTTAGGTGTCCTCCGAGGAGCTGCGAGATTTTTGGTATCGTTCGATTTTAAATTTTCTACGCCTTTCCGCTTCTCGCGACTTGGTTACTACGTTTATTTGCGACCCGAACGTAAAAGTATCGGTTAATTTAGTTTCGCAGATCTTAGATTTATTCTTGTATTAAATTTTTACTTAATTATTTAATTTTATTGGAATTTTTTGGACCCTCCCCTAGCATCGGTCCATGACTTTAGGAAACGTTGCTTATAAGCTAGGTGGCGCTCTTTACGGTTCTCAACATCTGGGAAGTCCTCCCCCCCCATATTTTTGACGGACACTTGTGCGTACCTACCACGCCCACGACCGTCTTCACTGAGCTACTGGGACAGCAGGCGGTTCCTTCAGCTAAGAACTTCACAGGTAGGTCCGACCGACTCTGCCAAATTTTTCCCAAAAATTGTCTACCCTACGCGCACAGGTGGTTGTTGCGTGTAATCTGGAGTCACGCGTAACAAGGTAGATAACATAAAAATATGCCCTCGTAGCAGCGTCTGTCTCTATTAAACACTCTAGGTTGACGAAAATTTGTGTATCTTTGCACTTTGAGCATATTCAAAATAGTTCAAAAGTGGGGGTACACTGTGGCTACAAATGTCTATGTAGATAATCAACAAGAAACTATATGAAAAGATGAAATAGTGAGCTGATAAAGCTTAAAATTTTATTTGAGTCAAAAAAATAAAATCTTAAGCTGGCTCTTTAGTTTTCTGTGTTACTTAGTGTTATGGCTCTTTCATTCTCTATAATTACTTAGTCACTTCTTAACTATATTTAAAGAACGGGTATTAACGGCTTCAATAAAACTTCGATTATACTGGTCGATATTTCGTAATATTTTATTACTTCTTCAGTTCCAAAATTACTATAATTGGACAACTAATTAAACTATGATACAATATTATATATAATACTTACTAATAATAGAGAAATTAATACATTTTTGAAAATTTTAACTTAAAATTTGAAGTGTTATTTATAACAAAAATTGTGTATAAATAAAAGAACTCTAGGTGGCGTGACTTATTAGATTAAAATATATATTATTAAGATCGTCAATGTCAGATCTGAAATTGACAGTTACGTCATTATGCTTCTGAATGCATGACATTTCCAAAAATAATCTAGTTTTATAAAACATTTCTTTTTCTAAAATTTTAACATTATTGAAGTCAAAACAATGGTTCTCATCAATTGAGTGAATGGCAAGAGCACAGGACCTTTTACCAATTCTACAGTCACTTTTGTGTTGGGAGACTCTGTTCTTTAACCATTGACTGGTTTGGCCTATGTAACATTTATTACAAGAATCACAATTGATTTTATATACAACATTGGAGTTAAGTAAAAGAGGAGTTGGATTTTTTATATTACTAAATATTTGTCTAATTGTTTTAGGATTATAATAGGCTATTTTAATTGGAGTGTTCTTAAATAATGAAACTATTCTTGGAGTGACTGATTTTATGAAAGGTAATTTTCTA